>MNAD01001519.1:180838-304885 GCA_001895945.1 Trametes pubescens
CCCCCCTCCGTCTTCCGCGTCAGGCTCGCTCCGTCTGTCCGCCCCCTTCCGCTCTCTTACCCCCCAAGTATCGGTGTTTTGCCTCGCTCGTCGACCGACGCGGCCCCTTAACTCCAGGCGCACCTCCCGACCTGCCGTCTCTTTTCGGTCCATGCTCTGGCGATTCTTGCCTTCGCTCATCCTACTATGGCCGCTTCAAAGTTACGCTGCTAATTTCACTTTCACCTACGGCTGGGCGGGCCAATGTGACAACTTCCAAGTGACATGGACAGGTAACTCATCTCACAGCGTCCTCATTTCGCTCGGCCTCGGTACTCACCTCATTCACTCAGGGGGCACGGCGCCGTTCACGCTAACTCTGGCACCTGTACGTATCGTGCCTTTTCTGAAGGTGTATCACACTTAACCTGCTCCTCAGTCCTACGGCACCCCAAGAACCCTCAACATCTCTAATGATGCCTTCCAGAATGGCAAGGGGTCCTACTCTCTTAAGCTCCCATTCCCTGCCAAAAAGCAATTCCTCGCCATAATGTCCGACTCCACCGGCTTTGGCTCTGGGGGTGTTTCGCCCGCAATCACCACCGGCAACTCTGAGAGCAAGGATGCGTGCAATTTGACTGATCCTGGTAATTATCACGGTTACCGCTCCACTCCTCTCCAATCGAACGAGCATTCATTGGGTCTGTAGGAGTGGATTTCTACTTTGAGGCGAATTCCAATCTTGCGCAGTGCCGGTAAGTTTAACTCTTTTGCTGAGAAGTCAATACCCATCTCACGTTTTCCTAGTGAATACACGTTCAGCGGGTACACTGGGGCGATACAGCCCGTTACAATCCACGTACGCTTGCACATCTGTCCGCTACCATCCACGTTCTCAACCTATCCGTAGGGTGTTGTACCGGGGGGTTCGTCGTTCGTGCTCAACCCGCCGAAAGGCCCCACATCATACGACTGGACAGCCGACGTCGCGTCAGGGACATCGCTTGTGTTCATCATGACCGACTCCCAAGGTCGACAAGGTGGCAGCTCCCAAATTTATCTGGTGAATTTGTCGGACGATGCATCCTGCCTCGACAAGAACTCGCCTACGTCTGTCACGAACGCACCCTCAGGGACGAGCACCCCCACCAAGAGCGCTTCCAGCACCGCTTCTTCTACTGCCAGTGCGTCACCGGACAGCAGCTCATCCGGCAAAACCAGCGCAGGTACTGTCGTAGCCGCTATCGTCGGGTGCCTCGTTGCGGCGTTCATTGTGGGCACTCTACTCTGGTTCTACATTCGCCGCCAGCGCGGGGCATCCGTCGTTAAGGGCGGGTTCTTCGGCAGATTCCACAAGAGGGAAGTCGACCTCATGCACGACCCCTCACTGCCGCCCCCTGCGTCCGTCAGCCCATATCCCCTCTACAACCGACAGGGAGGCTCGCAGCATGACGTGACCACTACGACGCCCAACTCTACCTTCGACCTTCTCAGCGCCCAGGCGCAGCCAAGTGGCAACCCGTTCGGCGAGGGCTCGGTGTACACCCCCTCGGCGGCGACGCTCGCGCACCGCACCTCCGTCGCAACGTCGCAGTTCCCGCCCCCATCTCCATCCCACCGCCGCTCGATGCACAGCGGCTCTGCAGCAGGGCGTCCGGATGAGGGCAGCTCCGGGTCCTGGGACCACCAGACCATCACGTCTGGCATGCGCCGCAAGGCCGCTGCCGCGGGCATGTCGCCGTACGCGCCCTCGACGCGTTTCATCCTGCACACCGACCTCGAGGACGACCTGCCGCCACCAATAGAGGATGAGGTCATCGAGCTGCCGCCGCAGTACACCGAGCGCCGCGCCCTGGGCCCGTCCCCGTCACGGCGGAGCGGCCCTAGCGCGTCCGGCTCGCGTTCACGACCGCTGTCGGACCCGCCCCCGCCCCCTAGCCCGACTGTGCCGACGTCGTCTCCAGCACCCGGGTATCTGTCTGGCCGGGACTCGTCCGACTACCCCACACAGCCCGCCGCCGGCTCCTCTTCACGACCTTCATAGCGCGCGGGCTGGAGCAAGTAGCCTATATTCGTTTTCGTGGTATAGGGTTCAGAATCATCAACGTCATTCTCCCCGGAGGCGAGTCCCCGGGGACGCGTCTTTATGCCTGATGTTGTAGTGCTGCTCGCTGTTGTCTCCCGGCGTGCGTTTGTCTGTCGATATCCACTCCTGTTCTGCGCCTGCGTTATGCCCCCCCCNCCCCTCTCGCACCCCCCTCAACCGTCCTCGTCATACATATCCGCTCATTTCCTACTGCCCCTTCCCCCAGCCTCTGCCCTCCTCCTGCTTCGCTGCCGACGACCTGACACTAGCCCCCAGCCCCGAGGCGGAAGTCGTATGCGTCGGACCTTGTTCCCCTTTTCGCCAGGGCACCACGTTTTGCTTCTTGTTTATTGCGTTATCGTATTCGTTGCTCCATATATCCCCCACGGCCTTTGCGAACGGTCCGGTCATCGCTGTAACGGTTAGCCACTTCGCGCTGGGGGCCTACGCCACCGCGCGCAATATGTAGTACAACGTGGACGTGCCCCACCCTGCTGCCGTTGCCGCTCCCGTCGGCGCGCGTGCTCAATGTTCGGAATGGCAATGCCGTCCTTGGCGAAGACAAGGCGATCGGTGCGCGATAGTATAGAGTAAGTAGGTCGTGACATGAGCGTACTAGGACAGCGAGACGTGGGTTATACAGAGACAGGTATGACAGCGCAGGTGGTGTGCACCCGAAGGTGGGTGCGTGGTGGGTGGGCGGGCGAGTGGCGGACGCAACTCGGAGATAGAATACATTAGCAATAACGCGTGGCATGGGACTTCCGGCTCGCTCTCCCCCAGCTACTCCTACTCCTATCCAATCCTCTCTCTAGCGGATAATATGCGGCTGGCGGCCGCACGGACTTGGTGTGCAAACGCGTTAGAGCTATAGCCCTGTCTGCATGCCGCCGAACAGACCGCCGCTGGCCTGCGCGGGTGCGGGATTGGGGATCGGCATCGGGATGGGGGCGGGCACCGGGACGGGTTCCGCGGGCAGCGGAGCGCGCATGGCGGGGACGGCGGTAGGGAACGTCGGGGCGTAGGCGGAGGGCGCGCCAGTGGGGGCTGCATCGCTGTCCTCGACGAGGCCGGTGCGCGCGAAGGCGGCGACCATCGAGTCCTGGTCCTTGCGCCGCTTGTGGCGGCGACGGCGGTCGTCCTTGATGACCCGCGCGATCCGGCGGCGAATAGCGCTGTGCAGCGCAGGGTCGGCCATGGCCTGCTTGCAGGCGTAGGCGGCGAGCTCGATGCTGGCGAGGAGGCGCACGGTCTCAGCGTGGTTTAGTGCCTACACGGGATGTACGAGTGGGTAGTGGGTTCGGGGGCACAATAAGCGGACATATAGACAGACGCCGACGGGGAGGTCGGAGTGGGACAGCACAGGAGCATAGGAGACATCAGCTACCGCAGCTCCGACACGCAATGACGATGCACTCACGTTCAATGACCAGGACACAACGCGGTTCCCCTCGACACAACCGATAACAACGAAGTTCCCGCGTCTCTCAGCTTGGAGGGCGGCGCCCTGCATGGACTAATCATTAGTCAGGCACGCGACAATAGCCAGCACGACCAACCTCGCCGAAGACGGTCAGAATCTTGGAGGAGGTCGCGGACCTGACGACTAGTACACAAGGCAGTTGAGAAACGCGTGCGGTGGAGCTGTGGCTAAGCGAGGGGAAGGGCGCGCACCGACTCTGGACGACTGTCCGGTGACCTCCTGCGAGACGACGCCGCGGCCCATGTAGGCCCAGGAGTCCTTGTCGGGCCTGCGGATGTGGACCTTGACGGGGATGTCGCGGATGGGCTCGCGGGGCTGGGCGGCAGTGGCGACGACTGCACGCATTTGTTCGTAGCGGCGGTCCATCTCGGTCAGAACTGGGCACCAGGCAAATGTAGGCAGATGCGCGGGGAACGCAGGCCAGGACTCACTGGTGTTGTTGTTGGGGTTGTTGGCGACGGGTGCGTCGTAGCGTTGATGGGTGACTTGCGGAATGTGCTGGGCCGTGGGGTTGTAGTCCATGGTGGCATCCATGACGTCCTCCATGTTGTGGTCTTCTGTCGGCTGCGAGCGCATGTTGGACGTGAGCCGATGGGAGAAGAGAAGAGAGGACGTACCATATCCATGGCGAGGTGCTGGGCCGCGGTGGAGGGAGACGAGAGGCGAGCTGGGTGCAGTGGAGGCAGTGGTGGTAGTGGATGAGTGCCGCAGAGCCTGAGCGAGCTCAACACGACCCCCTCAATGGGCGCCTGACCGCCACGTGACTCATTAAGGCGCGTCGCGTCTGCCACTCACGCGCCCGATCGCGTCCTCCCTCCGCTTCCTTTCTTCTTTGTCCGTCGGCGTGCGCGTGGCAGCGGTCCTTGGTGCAGCGGCAATCGGCAATGTCTCGAGACGCTCAAAGAATGCCACAACTCCCTCTCATACGCGATTGTGTACCCACTGGCGGCGGAGGTGAGTCCACGGGCGTATATAAACAGCACCAGGGCACCGTCTGACTTCACCACACACAGCTCCTCACACACGCACCGCTTGCGTAGGCATTTGACATGCCATCCTACATTGAAGAGTACACCGCGGAAGATCTGGCCGCAGGCATCGAGGAGGTGCCGTACGTGGCCGAAAGCATCGACCTCGACGACGAACGGATCCGACGCGATGAACAGAGGGTGAGCACGGTGTCTCACGCTGCTTGTTATACAAAGGCCTGAATTTGCGTCCGCAGACAGAAGCAGAAGACGGCGGGTTCAAGCTGTCCCAAGACTCGACCTCGACCGTCTCGTCCCAAAGCTCCTCGTGGTGCTCGCGCAGCGACTGCAGCCTGATCAGCGACTACAGCGGCGGCTCCCAGGAGTCCAGGCGCTGGGACGAGGACGAGGATGGCGGCGACTTTGCGAACGGCTCTGGTTCTCAGGGATCTGCTGCTGCTGCCCAAGCTCAAGAGCCAGCCCAAGATCAGGATGTCGGTTACGCCAGCGACGCCGACACCGCGATGGAGACCTACGAGTATAAGCAGGACGCCGACGGCGAAGCCGGTTTCGGCTCGCAGCAGTCTGCCGCGCCGCAGGAACAAGAGCGAGAGGAGTACGACGTCGGCGGCGATGGCTACAGCGACAGCGACACGGCGATGGAGGTCCAGTCGGACGACGAGCTGGCCCCGCCGCCGTCCACCCAACGCGCCTCCAAACGCGCCTTCAAACGCGCCGGCAAACGCGACGAGGGAACGCTGCCAAGCAGTTTCAGTGGCTTCAGGCTGCTCCGCATCGCCAAGCTGTACAGAATGGTTAGAAGTCGAAGTCGGGACAAGAACTGGCACAAGGCGGTCGGCGTCCTGTACAACCTCACTGGGGTGGAGACAGCTTTCGTGGCACGATTGGGAGATGCGTTCGAGGACCGCATCAACCAATACGGAAGAGTGACTTTCAGCGAGCCGTGGATGCTCGGGTTCGCACAGCATCACTGGTCGCTCTATCTCGAGAGTCTCAAGGACAAGGACAAGGCAGATGCCGCCGGGGTAGATCTGGCTCCCGGGCCCTCGTAGCACTCGTTTCTCGTTTGGTTGTACAGCATCGTCGTCGTCTGATAGTATTCATCGCGTCTCTGGAGACAAGTACGGACCAGCTACTAAGCACAGGTTCCTAGGCGTGAACTGAGCGTTGATGACCGGCGTCCGCTTCGTCGGGAACGTCGCCAGAAAATCAGTCCTGAGAGCAGCCGTCAGCACCTAGCATTATATGTGGGGTCAACGACGAGAACGTACGTCTCGTTGCTCTCGACCTCCTCCTTCTCCGGCGGGTGGTCGTCCGTCGCTCCGTTCGTCAACGTGCCGTTTTCGCGCGCCTTCGTACGCGGGCCGCCGGAGGACTTGACGTCCCAACAACGCACCGTCCAATCCGCCCCGCCGCTCACCAGCAAACTCGACTCCGCGCTGAACGCAAGCGAGTATATCGACGCGGTGTGGCCCGTCATCTTCTTGACACACTTGCCCGAGCCGAGGTCCCATAGACGAATCGCCATGTCCTCGCCTGCCACAGCGACGTCGGTGGGGGTGCAAGGAGAAGAGCCAAGGAGAGGACGTACCGGCTGTTGCGAGATAGCGGCCGTCCGGGCTGAAGCTGAGCGTCGACACGATGTCGTCGTGCCGGTAGAACACGCGGACACACGAGCCGCGCTGTACGTCCCACAGTCTCGCCGTGCCGTCGCTCGACGCCGTGCCAAGGTACAGCGAGTTTGGATGGAATCCTACGGCCTTTATCACATTTTGCCTCGCATTAGTCTCAGTGCATGTGCTTCGTCCCAATCCCACTCACGTTCACGTCGCTGAGATGACCGGCGTATATCCGCAACGCCGACGTTCGATCCGTGGACCATAGGCGTGCGGTCCTGTCTCGGCTTGCGGTCGCGAAGTAGATCCCCATGGGACTCCACTTCACGTCCCAGACCGGGTTCTGATGCCCCCGGTAGGCGACGACATTCGTCATGGTATCAAGAGACCACAGGCGCGTTGTTGCGTCTGCAGAGGCGGAGAGGAGGTATCGTGGTGGACTTGCAGAACCACCGATGGGATCAAAGGCGACAGAATAGACGGGCCCGCTGTGCCCGATCAGCTTCCTCGTCGTCGAACCGCCCTTTTCTCGGATCTTGTTCAACGAAGAGGCTAGTGATCGGCAGAACATTAGATGGGCTGGTCAGAATGTGAAGTGCGGGCACTCACGATCTCGTACCGAGCTCGACTGGAAGTCGCTACGGTAGCCCTTCAGCTTCTCGCCCTTGAGGCTCCATATTCGGACGTAGCTCTCCGAGAAGCCGGCAGCAAGGAGAGAGGTATCAGGTGAGAACTCGCAACATGGGATTCTACATAATCATTAGTGAATGTAGGGTGGCGTAATAAATTACAACATACCCCTCGCCAACGTCATGAAAGGTATATGCACAAATACTGGGCAACGCGCGTGCCCTTGCAGTGGCGCCTTGTGCGGTGTTTGTGTTTGCGCCATTCAGCACGGAGGGGTCCAGACGTATCCGCTTCCGCGTGTCGCGAACTTTCTCCACTTCTCGCTTGACGTCTATGGTCTTAAACATGGGAGGATGTGGAGGTAATTCCGCAAGTGTGGGCGAAACTAGCCCTGTTGGAGGGGCCTGCCGGGCGTAATGGAGGTCATACCGGGCGCCGGGGTCGTGGTCGACCAATGCCTGCTCTTGGAGAGTCCGTTCCGTCTCCGCGCGCAGGTCTTCTTGCATAGGAGCGGGTCCCAACTTCAGCTCGCCTTTGGACGTGTTGTACGAACTCGCGTCGGCGTTGCTCCCGTTTGTCTGTGGTACAACCGCCGAGAGGAACCCTGTGGACTCCTCCCAGGCCCGGGCTGATATAGACGTGGTCGGCGCGGATGTCACTGAGACTAGGCTTTAGCATGCCATTCAGCGACAGGGCAGCTGAATGCTACCTTCGAAGCGGAGATGGTTGTTGACCACCCGCATGACGGCCGCCCTGCCTCGTCGACCCTTCTCTCCCGCAAAGCCTTCCCCAGAGCCAGTAGGCTCCCCGCCGACTCCCTCGGTCAACCACCCAACCAGGAGACCGAAACCTGAGCGGCTCATCCGCACAGTATACTTCTCTGTCCTGAACCGCTGCGCGACCTCATCCGTCTGGACATGGTATGGCAGTGTAATGGTGGATAGGTGGTTGAGGGTCGAGTGATGGATTCCAGACAGCGAGGATGAGAATGAGGAGTAGAAGTCTTGCGCTACGGCGGCACAAACGATGAGACGTGACCGGGACTGCATCTGCCGCCTGACGTACCAGCTGCACGGAATCCCTGGTGCACAAGATCCAGGTAGAAGTGGGAGAATATGGGGAACAGTATAGGCCTGAACTCCGGCTAGGAAGCTTGTGAGTATACGACAGTAGACCCACGCCTTGTGGCTGAGACTTACGCGGTACATATCGAGAGAACCGTCCACCCATGCCTCGAGCTCGCGGAACCCCTCATGTTTATCGGTCGGATCGAGGGTAACTATTTCCTCAACACCTACTGGACCTATACTGGACACGAGGTTCTGTATATTCTGCGGGGCGCCCGTGGAAGACAGTTCCTGTAGGACATTCGCGCCATCCTTGAGCGCGTTCTGGTTCGGGTCAGCAGGTGCCTGAGCAAATATCGCAAGCTGCTTGACGAGCTCTTCCTGCGTGATTGTTGGGGACGGCGCGGTCTCAGGCTGCTTGCCCTTGTCCGCGGAGGAGGCATTGCGCTCGATCTCCTCGAGGAAGGCCTTTTCGGCTGTGGTATGTCCTCGCGCGCGCAAGTACTCGAGAATGAGCTGTTCCGCGTTCGTGGTGACATCTTTGTGGGGTTCCGCAGACGCGGCATTGGTAGCAGAAGGTGAGACTCCGTCCGGAGTAGATGCGGCCGGTGTAGCGGCGGACATGGTGTATATGGTACAACAAGCAAGTCAGCGGCTCAGCAGATGGTCAGCGTGTCATAGACAGAAAGCGGTAGCAAGAGCAGACAGAGCGCTGACGAAGGAGACGACGGAGGAAGGGATGGGTGGATGAGGAGCGCGAGGCGGCAGCCACAGCGATGCTCACGCGTCCGAAGTCCAACGCGAGCGCGTCACATTCAAATTCCCACGCTCGCGCCTCCTGGCTATTCACTGAGTTCGCCACACTCGAGCATGCAAGAGGTTTAGATAGAGCACATAGGATACACACAATATTCGCGAGGAGTACGTTACAGGAATATACGAGCATATAGTACACCGCGCGAGCACACTGTCCATGTTGACGTCAAGGTCGGCCTCTAGATCTACCACTTCCCCCTGCGCCCGCGCTTGTAGCCACCGCCACCATACCCGCCGCGGTACCCGCCACGAGAGGAGGATGCGGTAGAGGTCTGCGTGTAGGTGCGCTTCTGCGACGTGCGCGGCGCGAAAGCCGCGGGTTCTGCCTTCGCATACCCCGCCTTCTTGCACTCCACGTCGAAAGCCGCCACGAGCGCGTTGAAGTCGGTGTCCACCATGCTGCCGAACAGCGGGTGGTACGTCGACCATTTGCCACCCGTAAGACGGGGAGAGGTGATGCCGAAGGCCATGCGAGCGAGCAGTCGAGGGTCGTCCCGCTCCGGGCAGGCACCCAGGATTTGTTTGATGCGGGTAGCGTCCGGGACAGCTTGCGCGATGGGCTCGAACTCCACACCTTGCCCGGCCAGGCAGAACGTGCACTGGCCGCACATACCGTCCGGGACGACCTCTTCGTCACCAAAGTACGCCGCTAGCAGCTGCGCCAAGCCTGTCGGATGCGTTAGTGAGAACTGTTTCTTTAGCACGGAACCACCTGGGATATCCACAATCATCCGTCGTCGCGAACTGTATGACTTGGCGAATCTTCTCGACGGCTTCCTCTTCCCGCGCCACCATACGTTGGTACATCAACTCTGCTAGGTTCTTGATGTCTTTCAGGGCCCTCGGGAGAGGTTTGGTTGCCATGTACCGCTAGGGACGACCGCTCAGTGTGAGTGTTCGCAAACGAAACGGGTGAATACCCACCGCTCTGAGTTGTGAAGCCTTGCTGAAGATGTTTCCTATATGAAACCAGTTGTCTCGCGTGCCCAGTGACCAACACGAACATAAAACCTACCATCAAGCTCCCACATATTGACCGTGCGTGCCAGGTCGGACCTGTCCATTTTCGAGTATTCCGCCGTGGCCACCATGTCCACCTAACGCGAGGTGAGATCATGTGTATACATGCAAGATGGAATGCTCAGACCTGGTAGGTTTTGCCCTTTGGTATCCAAGAGGCCCGAATCGCCTTAGCCGCAGACGAGTTGTCGTTCAAAACCTTCTGCCACCCATCCGCCGACTTGGACGAGATGTCGTATATGGAGTAGAAGGGCGTGATTGCACGAATGTAGCCGTAGTCAAGCTCGAGTTGTGCGTAGCACAAGTTCAGGACGTTTTGCTAGATCACATTTAGTCGTTGCGAACAATGTTGCGCATAGTGCACGCACCCTGATATCGTATCTACAAGAGCGGAGCAATGAGCGTCAGGCCACGATAACCAACCGCAGAACTTACTCCTTCGACTGCTTGTAATGATTGAAGTCTAGTGTGCCGTCAGCAGCAGCGTCCTTCAGCGCGACTTCTTGAAGCCAGAGTTCCAGATCACGCTTTGCGCATGTGTCTCCGCGGGCGAAGCCCTCTAGGATGGGTACGTCGCTTGCGCAGAGGAACATGTAGCACGTCGAGGGCAAGCCATCACGACCTGCTCTCCCCACTTCCTGGCTGTAGTTCTCTAGGGTCTTCGGCATGAAGAGATGGATGACCTAACCAGAGTTTGACCAAATGCCGGTGCCCTGTGGGCCTGTCGACTCACCTGTCGAATATTCGCTAGATATGACACATTTTTAGCAGCGTACGGTCAGGAAGTAGAGTTTCACTAACCTTTGTCGATGCCCATACCGAACGCGATGGTGGCCACCACAATACCTTTCGTTGAATCCATGAAGTGCTGCTGGACGCGCTCGCGCTCCTCGGACGGCAAGCCGGCGTGATACACCGTGGCCTCCAAGTCATGAGGGCGAAGGTGGTTCGCAACCTCCTCAGCATGCTTCTGCAATGTCACATACACGATTGAGGGGCCCGTACGCTCTTTGAGGATGGTGACGAGGCGGTTGATCTTCGCGTTCATGGTGTCCACCACTTCCGCCCGTAGTGCAAGGCTTGGACGACATCAACATGACCGAAGGAATACACCGTACGACGGGACACTCACTTAGGCCTATACATCGGGATACGGAAGACGCCCGCATTGCGGTCGATGAAGAAGCTGTCACAAATATCCTTCGCGACCGACGGTGTCGCGGTCGCGGTAAGACAAAGGACGCGCTCGACATCCAGTTCTTCCGCGAAACGCGCAATCTTCAAGTATTCCGGCCGGAAACTTGCGCCCCACTAGGACAAGGTCTGAGCATTCTTGCAACCCATAGGCCATCCAAGTGAGACGGACCTGAGAGATACAGTGGGATTCATCCACCGCCAGTAGGGAGATCTTGACGCGCCTCATCATAGAGATGAAGCCCTCGTTGTTCAATCTACGTCGCGACGTTGGTTATCATGAGTAGGACGCATACAGACATCACTCACCTTTCAGGCGCGACGTAGAGGATCTTCATCGACCCGGACAAGACTTCATTCTTGACCCATGAAGCCCTGTCGGCGCCCTGCGTGCTGTCCAGGTTCGCGGCCTTGACGCCTCTCTGGACCAGCCCATCCACTTGGTCTTTCATAAGTGCAATGAGCGGCGAAATGACAAGGGTCAGCCCCTGACGCGCCATATGTGTTAGCTCTGCCTCGCGAGGATACTAGACGCGTTCAACTCACCTCAAGGCACAGTGCCGGGATCTGGTATGTCAGACTCTTTCCCCCTGCCAAAGCATTGTCGCGTTCGATCCAGATCCAGTTGCAAGAGTGTGGTGCCACGCACCTCCGGTGGGGAACAACACAAGCGCGTTCTCATTCTCTACCACAATTCGGCGTATCACCTTCGCGAGCGTCCTCAATCAGGTCCGAGCTGACGAAGCAAGTGGCAGGACATACCGCCTCTTGCTCATGCTTGAAGGAGTCGAAGCCGAAGACGTTCTTCAGGACTTCGTGTGCCTTCTCCATCGCGACAAGGTCGCGTTCTCGTTGTTCGACGAGGTCAGACAGCCAGGAGACAAAGCACCAGCAGAAGATTGAAAAGACGCGTTCGAGATGTTATTGCAGTTTGCACGGCGCTTGACGTCGGCCTGATTTCGATTTTTTCGCACACTCGCAACTCTTAGAACACGTCCGCTCAGAACGTCCATAACTCGCTCGTTTCTGCGTATTTCGACTCGATTCCTTCAGTTCTGGGTTCTGCACATCTGCCCGCAGGGCCTGGTGTCGTTTTCGTCGCGATCTGACCACTTCGACCGAACCGGTCCCCGGCAACCGCCTTCAGCACTAGAACACGAATAACGGGCGACCCACGTATCATTGGCGAGTGGGAGAAGTATCCGAAGGGTCACGGAGAGGTAGCGGAGGGCCTCATAACACGGGTGCATTCATTTAGTGCGTTACACGGCTTGAGACCGCATCCGTGCTACTTGAATAGCATCACTGTTCCCCCCATACCACTTACTCATCCAGTATGACGGCACTCGCATGTTGTATAATCGCAGACATGTAGTATATACATATTTAGACTATCGCCTCACTTTATGCGAGTTCATTGTGTCAAGAAACATGTCTATACACCCGAATCCCCAATACTGCATAAGAGAGGTGCTCCACGCTGAAGAACAACAATTATGTGCGATGTGGTGTTCATTCAAGCGTCCCACATCGCGGAATAGCCTACTGTTACATACTACAGGTGAAACTAACGAACAGAGTGCACTTCAGTGTCATATATCGGCACAGGCAGAGGAGACAAGGAGAGGCAATAGCAGCTATCCAGCATAGAGAAACACACCATGCTTGCAACGCCAGCAGCTGTACTCCATACCCTCCGCTACCTCTCCGGGACCCTTCGGATACTTCTCCCACTCGCCAATGATACGTGGGTCGCCCGTTATTCGTGTTCTAGTGCTGAAGGCGGTTGCCGGGGACCGGTTCGGTCGAAGTGGTCAGATCGCGACGAAAACGACACCAGGCCCTGCGGGCAGATGTGCAGAACCCAGAACTGAAGGAATCGAGTCGAAATACGCAGAAACGAGCGAGTTATGGACGTTCTGAGCGGACGTGTTCTAAGAGCTGCGAGTGTGCGAAAAAATCGAAATCAGGCCGACGTCAAGCGCCGTGCAAACTGCAATACTGCAAGTATGGCGGAGCTGCAGCAAGAGGCGCGGTATATCGACGCGTCTTTCTTTGTGGACGCGTTGTTTGCACAGACGCCCACGACGGCACACTTCTTTCTCACGCATGCTTAAAAGCACTGGTATTACAAGGGTTCTCTCCCAGCAGGATCAAGAAGTTAAATTAAAGCAGGTGCACAGCAACGTTCTCTCGACGGAAGGACGCGTAATGTACAGCGGGGGTCTCGGGCATGGGCACAGATGGGGATGGGGAACGAGCGAGGGGTCCGACTTGGCATCACGGGGGCGTTTAGAAATGTTCCTGCACGGGACGGAGGGCGTGAGTAAGAGGGAAGCAAGAAGGTCGCCTCGGGGACGCCGCACCTTTGCGAACTGGAACTCGACGTTGGCGCTGTTCGACTCCTGGCAGGCCTCCTTGATGGCCTTCGCGAGGACGCCGGGCCCGCAGAAGTACGTCTGTGGGGATGTCGCGTTAGCAACCCGAAATGGCCGAGCTCCCCACGCGAGCCACTTACCCCAACCTTGGTCTTGAGCTGCGCGTTCGTGCCGGGGAGGTACTGCCCCGCGGTGATTGCCTGGCTCATGCGGCCGTAGATCGCCTTCCAGTCCGGGCGCCCGAACATGGTGCGAGTGCGGAGGAGCGTGAGCGGGTCGTACTCCGCGCCGGCGTCGTTGACGGCGATGTTCCAGAGCATGTCCTCGCTGATCTTCTGCGTCAGGTAGATGTTGATACGCAGGAAGTTGGCTGGAACGCAGAATGTCAGAATGTGCGGCGCCGGCGATACCGTTGCTAGCACTCACGGTCGGCCTGTGCAGCCTCGACCTCCTGGAGGAGAGTCTGGAACCAACCGAACGACGGCGCGTCACGACAGACCCAGAAGAATTCCACACGCTTGAGGGAGCCGAGCGCGCCCTTCTTCTGGCGGTACCAGATGTGCTTGAGAATGGACGCGAACGGAGTGACACCGATACCAGCACCGATGAGCACAGCAACCTCGACGTTGAAGACGTCCTCAGCCGGAGCGCCGTAGGGGCCGTCAATGCGAACGCCCGGGAGCGCGCGGCCAGTCGAGTCGATCTCTACGAAGTCGCCACGCGTGCCGTACACACGGTCGTCCTTCTCATCGCCCTTAAGCGCCGCCTTGGTCATCGCGGCGACAACCTGAGGGCCGGCACCAAGACGTTCTCCCAATGCATAGGTCCAATCGCCGACCTGACGGATGTGAACGGAGACGTAGGGGTCCTCAGGCGCCGACGTGATGGTAAACTGGGCGCCGCCGTCAGCCAAGGGTGTCGCTCGAAACGCGTCTCAACACTCACGGGGTGCCATTGCAGACCCGAAATCTCAGGGACCTGGATGAACAACCACTGGCCAGCCACGTATTTGAAGCTCGGCTTGATGATACGCAGCTCCATGGCGCCTAGAATGGTCCAGGTGTCAGCGACCTAGTAACCGCCATTCATAGCGCAAAGGCTAATCGACGTACCGCTCGGGTGAACAAGGACCTTCGAAAGGCGGGTGGCGCGCCTACCCCGAATCTCACGGTAAACCCTCTCTCCAAAGTAGATAATGCCGGGCCAGATGGTGTACCGCCAGCTCTCGTACCCGAGACAGTGCTCGGTCGTGTAGAACGGGAAGACGTGGGTGTAGGCGGGGTCCGGAGAGTCGCGGACGAAGCATCCGGTGGCATGGGCGTAGAGACCGATCATGAAGAAGAACGCAAGGTGGTGCGTGTACCAGAAGGCCTCGAAGCACTGGTTGCGGACCTTGTGGTGAGCCGTGGTGTACATGAGGAGCATAATCAGCAGCATGAAGTGGCCGGTAATGCCACCAGCTTGGTGATAATGAATGTCGATCGCGAGCCCGGGGCGGACCTCTGCGCGAACAAAGCGTGTTAGTGGCTCATGTTTCACACAGGGCAAGGGAGGGCCGCAGACGTACGGGTACGCTCAACGTTGAAGAAGTTGACGTAGTGAGCGGTAGTGTGGACCATGGCCCAGAACGCCATGGAGTAGGCGACTTGTCGATGGAACCAAATGTTCTCGTCCGCAGGGAAGAGCCAGGTGAGCTTGGGGCGAACGACACGGATGATGTTCCTCAGCATGGGCACAAGAATCATGCCACCATCGAATGCGAGAACAAGACCGGCACCACGAGACGTCCAGACAGACCAAGTGAGCGCATTGAGCGCGGACAGCTTCTTGTTCGTTTCCTATGCAAAGTACATGGCTTGAGAGATGTGGGGGTAGTGGGGGGCACCGCGAGAGTGGCATACCTGACTGTACCATCCATAACCGAAGAGGAAGAGCTGCACGCCGTAGAACAAGACATTGAAGGCGAGGCGGCGGGGCTGTAGGAACTCGCGTTGGAGCCAGGATTCGCCCATTGCGGTTGAGTGTGGAGATTACGAGCCGTCCCAGGGAGAGTACGATACCAAAGGAGCGTCGTCCGGCCGGCCAGACTAGGGAAGGAAAGGCGGAAGAGAGAGAAGCGGAGGGGGGAGAGTCGGGGCGGAGAATGGGAAGAAAAGGGAGGGGGGTGTTATGGGCGCTCTGGCGTGCGACCAGTATCAGCGAGGGCCCGGGTGGCATGGCAATCCCACACTGGCGTCGCGCGGCTGTTCCTAGATGCTCCCGTCCGCATTCGCCACCCGAGCGAGGCCCACGCAACCTCTGCCGCTCCCCGTCCGCAGATCCCATCCCCCTTCCCCGCAGCCCCCAGCCAGTCCCCTGCACCCCATTCGACTCGCGACTCCAGCAGCGAGCTGCACAGCGAGACGCAACACCGAATGGCCATGTCCGCATTGCGCCCTGCAGCCCATGCAGTGCCCCGACCCGACCCAGAGGGCCGTCACGGCGTCCAACAGTCTCGCCTCATCATCAATCACAAAGCCCGACGGACTGTCTACGTCCCATGCTCGGAAACCAATCGTGATGTCTACATGTACAAAAAGACGTGCTGGAATTCCCGAATGTACAGGAATAGAGCGCCCCCTCTCTCGTCCGGGCTCCGGCATCCCCTCCTGCGGGTCCCCATCCCCTCCTTCGGAACTATCCCTCGTATCTATATGCAACCATGGCCTCGATCCGATGCACATCTGTACTAAAGCTCCGAAGTTTGACTTGCTGGCTCTTCGACGCCTCGATCGCGAGCGGGTCGGTGTCCACCCACTCGTTCGCGGGAATGTCCACGGACTCCGACGTGTACGCCAGGATGTTGAACACCGTCGGCTCGTCGATGACCGGCAGGAACGTCACCGTCGACACGATTTGCTTCAGGATGGCCCGGATTTCAGCCTGAATCTCGCTCTCGGGCTTGGCAGGTGCCCTGGCCGGGGTATGGCGGTCAGCGTTCCTGCACCGCACTGGCCACAATCAAACGCGTACGGCTGTGAGCCCTCCGCCGCAGGCTGTTCCACAACATTGATGTCGAAGACCCAGCGCTCGAGCGGGAGCCTGGTGTCCTTCGAGACGATCGCGAGCACGAGCTGGGTCACCGCGCCCGTGAGAAGCCACTCTGTGGCACAGCTGCTCCGTCAATGTCGGGCGCGTACAGTTCCTGGCCTACTCACGGTTCACTTGCTTCAAAATCCTGCGTGCGACAATGATGTGAGATGCGACGGTAGTTAAAGGAGATGTGGGCGCACTTGTCCAGGTAATTCTCCAGTGCGAGGTCTTGCGTCACTAGCACCGTCTGACCGTACTTCTTCACCATATGGAAGTCATCCGCAGGGTAGACTCCTCTCTGGAACAGGACTCTGAAAGTGAACCACTTAGTTCCCATGTACCGCGCGCCTCTCGAAGGGCGTACGTGTTAGCGGCATATTTGAAGAATTCAGTAACGAGGTTCGTCGAGCCTTTGAGAGTGATGGCTTGACGGGTGGGTGCTTGCTTCGTGGGGGCCATTCTGTGGGTGTTTAGATCGTTGAGGTTGGTGGAAGAGACGTGGTGGCAAGTGGCAGGCGACCAGGCAGACGTTAAACTTACATACAAACAAACGCGGTTCGCGAGCCTCGCGTGTTTGGAGCGCGTAAGTCACACTCACGTGCGCGTGTTGTAAAGCGTCTATTTCGCGCCAAAACTCGGGCGGCCTTCCGAGCTCCCAGATCTCAGCCTAGGCATTGCGCTTTTGACTCCATGACAGGCTGCTATGGATATAGCAGGTACATGCCATACTACTACTAGTATTGAGTATTCTCCTCCAAACAGTAGACGACCGCAGATTGATTACTGCTCAGCGCTCGAGCGCTCAACGTTCAACATCCGACGCGCACCTTCACCTCACCATCGGACAACTTGCATATCCTCTATTTCTACACCTGGCAGGACTCGCATGATCGTACCGTGCCTTCGTCTCCTGGGCGCCCGTCGCGAGAGGGTCGTTGCGGTAGCGCATCTTGAAGTTCAAAGGGGCACGCCCGATCTACCTAGTCCCACTCAACGCTGTTTGCTTCCTCCACATTGAAAGAAACTCTGTGCATACACACGTGTAAGTCGACATAGTGATGCAATAGCATGGTGACATACTCAGTATCCAGCGCGCTTTCTTTACAATGGTCTTGGTTTGCGATTTCCGTGACTCCCGCGCGGATGTGTTTTTACACATGTCTGACGGCACGTGGATCGTGGTTTCGTGCAACGCAACTGGGAGAGTGCCACCTACGATGCCTCCTGCACAAGGCGTGGTGGATGGTGTGTTAATGGCGGAGTAGTTTGACGATGCACTACTCAGGTTCGCTGCGTTCAGCAGGGTAGCGATCGGGATAAACGCGACCATCGAAAGGTGTGGGGCGAGTGCCAGTGATGCCAGCTGAGATGGTGTGTCTGCGTCGACCTGGCAGTTGTCAACTAAACCCAGTTGAGTAACCACATTGCTGCCTGTAATCACCGCATGATTTGTATCACCGTGCGTGAGACTCAACGTCGCGCAGTGCTCACCAGTCTCTCGAATCCAGAAAAGCGATCGAGAGGGGCGAGAGTGAAGGAAATGGGACTGGTGAGGACTTGATGGTAGTTTACAGCATGCATATACCACCGTTGCCAAAGTCATGAAAGGCTCGCGACCGCAGTATATGTAAACTCTGATAATAACTCATACGTACGGCCAAGATACTTTTCAAAAGATCAATCAACGACGAAGGTCTACAGATATTCTCTCACCTGCCTCACACAGTCCTCTCATAGCAAGACTGACGACTGTATTGGCCAGGACGTGCTTAGATAGGCCTGTGACATGTTCACTGCCTGATTAGTACTGCGTGCCCTTACCTAGCATTTGACAGAACCGCCACCAGGTTACTGCAAGCCCGGGACCACACTGGGGTAATCTGCAAATGAAGTCATTATAAGTACAATGCTCTGGTCGACTCGCGGAAGTACTTGCTCAATTATGACCACGACATAAGATCCATGTTGACGATATCATAATATGGGAGTGAGGACGGTCATCAAGAACTTCTACATACAAGGGCTGCAATAGAAGATTCTGCGCGGATGAGAGTGGAGAGTCCAGAAGAGGGACGCGGAGCCTCGGCGCGGGGCGGTGGGCGCTCTCACGTGTGCCGAGTCTCCACTGAGGGGCGAGCCGCATCGAGAAGAGAGCTCGTCCTCTCTCCTTCCATCTCTCTCTCGTCCGTATAATAGTCCCACTCTCTAGTCTTCCAGTAATCGCTTTCGCAGCACCAGCAACCACGAACACACACACCGGGATCGCTTGCAATGAAGTTCTACTCGCAGTCCTTCTTGTACGAGTGAGTTGACGCACCCGCGCGCCCCGCTCTCCCACACAGCACTAAGACGCGTCTTTGCAGCGATCCCTGGTCCATTGTCTCTCTTGCATATCTTCTGCGATACCCCAACCCTTTCGCATCGCACATCCTCTCCTGCGACGTTATTTCGCGGGACATAACGCCCGCGGGTACTCTCCGAACCACTCGTATCATCCTCAAGACCGGCTCGCTACCCAGATGGGCCCCGAAAGGCATGATGTCGCGGGCTGAGTCCTGGGTCCTGGAGGAGAGTGAGGTGGACCCTCTCGGCAAAGTGATGCGCTGCACGACGAAAAACCTCGACCATGTCAAAGTCATGCGAGTGGAAGAGCACATCCACATCCGCCAGGCGGAAGATGGGTACGTCACACAATGCCTCCGCGATTCTGTTTCCGTCTGCTAAGTGTGCCTCTTTCCTCCAGTAAAACATTACAAACTACCGAGGCTATGTTCCTCTCGGGTTTCGGTTGGGGGCTGACGAAGAAGATTGAGAACTATGGTTTGGCCAAGTTTAAGGCGAACCTACAGCGGGTATGTCTTCTGTCCCTTTGAGTTCACTTTATCACTCTTCTGACGCGCTTGCAGTCTCGTGAAGGCTTCTCTATCATTCTCGACCTCATCCGACAGTCGCGCCGGCAACCCATGACCATGGGCGTCCCTAGCTCCTTCCTCGTCTCCCACCGCATTCTCAACGATCCAGACACACAAGCTCCCACCCGACACGACGTCCCTGCGGCAAGCGAGACCCGAAAGGACACTTCGGGCAATGTTCCCCGTAACACTACCAGCGGAGGCGCGTGGACCAGAGTTAAATCCTGGTTGCGCGTTGGATGAGCTCCAGCCGGATATCTGTTCAGCCTACTTATCTTCGAACGGTGTTACCCGTACGGTTTATTTGTGTCCCCCTGCTCAGTCATCGTCAGTTTCGTGGTCTCGTTGTCGGTCGTGCATGTTATGAGCTTGTACTATACGTGTATTTGTAGCCATTAGCACCATCACCTGCAGCAGTGTCGTCGCATATAGTTACCTTCCAATCTTTACCCTTGCGCAAGCAAATAAGCTGCTACCAATCCGGATGATTGAATTGTCGAGGGGCATGTTTGTTCAGGAATTCGAACCCATACCACTCGCGAGCCACAGTCGGATTCAGCCGCGCTGTGTACCGTTCACGGCTCTCACCGGTTTCGACTTCATGCCGCTTCTCAGACGTGTGCGAGCATCCTCCACTACCCCTCCACGACCGTCTCATCTGCCTTAGTGTGCTCGCTCTGGTTTTGGCTTTGGCTCTAGCTCTGGCTGCATAGGCAACATGTATTTTCCGACGTCCGCGGCGAGGCAGCTTTCTAGCGCGCCCGCGCTGCCACTGCCGAGCGAGCTCGTCCTCGCGCTCGCCCCGAGCCCGCGCAAGACGTTATTCGCGACCGTCACCAAGAGCGGGCTGTCACTATGGCGCGTACGCGTACGTCCTCGTATTGCCGCGTGCAGAGCGGAGGGAAGCTAAAGGGGAGAGGACATATGCACGACAGCCATCGGCCGTTCTCGCGCACCTCTCGCGCTCGGAGACGTCATTGCAAGAGCATGGGGAGAACTTGCACCTGCATTGGTCGCCGGACGGGCAACGGATTGTCATACAGGTGCGCGAGGAAGTAGATGTGATACCTCAGGCGGCCGAGTGCTCATCATAGGTATACGCAGACCACGGAGTCGTATCTCGTCCTCATAACAGTCGAGTATAACGCGGAGGAGGTGCCGTACCAGACTCCACCTCTCGCTGCCAATGCTGCACGGCACTTCCTTCCCGGTGCAGGCGAAGCCCTTCCGCTGCAGTCGCTGAATCTACACCTAGAGGGCGTGATCCGGATTGAGGGGTCCCTACTAAGGTGCGTGCTAGGCCTTCTTCTCTTCCTTAACTGGTCACACATATGCGCGTCGCTTTGCAGTGTCTCGCCACGCAAGGAATACATCCTGTTTTCGACATGCAGCCCCCCGTCAATACAACGCGTTCCGTGGCCCGACGCGAGCGGTGCAGGCGGAGAGCATGGGAGAGAGAGTTATGATACATGGGAGATCAACGAGGAGGAGCTTCCTTGGCTCGTCGATCCCGATGGTGCGTCCCGTACCACTGTCAGCGTTCAGAGATGCATGTTAAACAGTGCGCGCAGTGACTGTATGCCAGATCTCGTACCACCGCCAGACCGGCTTCGAAACGTGGATCACCTCGGACGGGCGCGCATACCTGGTACAGCTCTACCAAGAGCAGGATGTGCGCCCAGACGCGTCGGAGACCAGCGCAGCGGAAGACGAGCACACTCAGGTTTGCCCTCTCCTCCCCTGTGTCCACGAACTTGGATGATTGATCTCTTAAAGCTCGGACACCTGGCGCGGGAGAGATCGTCCTCGGACAGCACGAGCTCCTCAAGGCCCCTCCAATGGCACGGCACATGCGCCCACCACGTCGACCCCCCACGCTGGGTGCAGAAGCGCAAACACGTCGACCCCGGCGACGTCGCCAAGTACGCGTACACGGAGCCCCGCCGTGCGATGGCGATTGCATTGAACCCCAAGTTCTCGATGCTCGCTGTGGGCACGTACAGCGGAACAGTGGAATTCGTGAGTCTGCCGTCCATGGACGGCGCGCTGCCGAAGCCGCAGGTCTTGCAGATACCGACCATGTATGCGAGAGAGGGCACTGGCTCGGTTTGCACGATGGAATGGAGCTCAGATGGGTACGTTTTGGCTGTGGGGTGGGAGAAGGGCTGGGCAATCTGGAGTGTGGGCGGGCGGTGCCTCGCATGGGGCTTTGGTGTCGAGTATGAAGTAGACGCAGAGAGGTGTGTAGATGTATTCTCTGGACAGCGCGGTATAACTAACTCGGCGTCGCCGGCAGGTTTCAAGACGCTTTCATGTACGGCGTGAGAGGTCTGGTGAGCATATATCCAAACTTCCGCGCGTGCCTCTTCTCATACCGCCGTATTTTAGTTCTGGGCACCCGGCAATTTCGAGCTGGTAATGTTAGCCCAATCGTCGCCTAACAGTGAGTCGTTTGCCTGCCATATGTAGGGATGTGGCTCAGTTCTATGCAGTGGCAGACGGTCAGCTCTTCGTACTACCGTTCGCGAAGAGTGCAACGACCGGCCAGCATTCACCAGTAAGTTGACCCGAGCACGTACCGTTGCAATACAATCTCACTTGGCTTGCAGGACAACACCCAATACGCTTTCCTCCAGATGGACGACCGGGTACTCGTGTACCGTGGCGCAGACCAGCCCGATATGAGCGTCATCAACCCAGAGGCGGACGTCTGGCAGCACGTCAAGGTCCCCCAATCATACATGTCTGCGAACTGGCCGATCAGGTACTCATCTTTGAGCGCGGACGGACGGCTTATCGCAATCGCTGGCCGGAGAGGCCTTGTACACTACAGCTCAACGTCTGGTCGTTGGAAGATGTTTGCGGACGAGCTGCAAGAACAGGCGTTCACAGTCAAGGGAGGGCTGTTGTGGTTCCACCACGTGCTCATCGCCGCTGTAGAGGTCGCTGGAGCATACCAGGTGCGTGTTCGATACATTCACGCCAGGCAGATGAACGCCACTGAGCTATCGCTGCAGCTACGCCTGTATTCGCGCGATCTCGAGCTAAGTAACCAGAACGTTCTTCACCGAGAATTAGTGCCCTCCCCCGTCGTCATCCTATCGCTCGTGGACAACTCCCTGCTCGTGTATATGGCGGACAACACCTTGTATCACTACTTGATCATACCCACTGCCGACTCGATCAAGCTCCACTTCTGCGGAAGCATTACCTTTGACGGCGTCATCGCGGTGCCGAGCGCAGTCAGAGCACTGAGTTGGATGATACCCAGTGCTCAGAAACGTGCGTACAATGTCTTCATAATGCCCTTTCTAAGCTTATATTTGTTATGCAGAATTGGGGGACCCTGCGGACGACCTTGCCGTTGCTACAGTCCTAATGATCGTTGGCGGGAAGCTCGTGCTGTTACGCCCTCGCAAAGTGAGTGCAACGTATTCCACGAGTTCATCGAGTCTTGACATTGGACGCATATAGTCGGAGGAGGGCGAAGTCAAATACGACATGCAGATCCTCGCAGACCGGATCGAGTTCTGCTGGATCCATCTTCGCGGCATTGGAACGCTAGAGAACTCGCTGTGGGGATACGATGGCCAGGGTATCCGCGTCTGGCTGAATGCGCTAGCTATCGAGTCTGCGCCAGCTCCAACTGAGGCCGATGACGGAAGCGAAACTTTGGACCGCGTCAAGGAGAGCGTAAACATCCCACTAGAATTTTACCCGCTATGTAAGTGCAGAGTCATGCCTATACTGCGTTCCTTGACTGATCTTAGAGCAGCGGTACTCATGGACAAGGGCATCATCATCGGCGTGGAGGTCGAAGCTGCGACTCGAACAAATCTCTCCTTCACGATGTTCAGGCATGTCACCAGCGTATGTGCTCTCGTGCCTATCTTATGGTGATTGCGTTTACTGACGAGCGGTTGGGCTAGTCTCACCTCTTCCTTCACCACATTCTGCTCTTCCACCTGGAGAATTCGCAGTGCAAGGAAGCCGTCACCTTTGCGTCGCACTACCAGCATTTGGTGTACTTCGCACACGCCTTGGAGATCCTCCTACATACTGTGGTCGAAGAGGACGTGGACGCGGGCGAACCCACAGAACGCTCGCAGGATTCAAAGGACTCAGGAGAACAAGGCCTTCTCTCAGGAGCCATCGAATTCTTAGATCATTTCGACGATGCGCTGGACGTGGTCGTTGGCTGTGCTCGCAAGATCGAAATGACGAGGTGGCCACGGTTATTCGACATCGTTGGCAATCCCAAGATTCTTTTCGAGGTATGTCGCTCGTAGTGTCAAGCCTTGATATGGTTGCTGAGAGCATACGATAGTCCTGCTTGTCGTCTGGACGCTTGAAGACCGCCGGCTCATACCTACTCGTTCTGCACGGCCTGGAGCAGCTGGACGGGATGAACGACGATGTCATACGACTGCTCCGGAGCGCCACCGCGGCCCAAGACTGGCAACTTTGTCGAGAAATTCTACGTTTCCTACACTCCATCGACGACACAGGCGCTGCACTGCAGAGTGCCCTCGTGGAGACGCAGATAGTGCCTTCGGCAGACTCCCAGCTGGGTCAAGGGAACGGGAGTGCGCACTGACACGGACGGACGATACTTCAGCCACGCGGACTATGTCGGATACGGATAACTTATTAGCACCCTCTGTATCCAAGTTTTTCACAGATTTTCTCTGACACGCTATCCTCTATATCAGCTTCAGGCCCCAAGAGGAACAGCGCCCCACATATTGAGCCTAACCGCATACACTGGAGAAGCTGGTTTTCGGCAAACGCACCTCATGTGAGCCGGCCGGCGAGCGAGTGGTGAATACACTTCGCACGGCCATCAGATTCAGATGTCCCACTGGAGAGCACATGGGCAGTAGGGGTGGAAGGTCTGGGCAGCGCCGCCGGCCGCCCGTATCTATAAACTCGGCCAGCCACTCTTGTGCAGCACAGCTTCTGCATTCGAACTTGTTGAGCCCTTTGTCGTAATCGGCCTCTTAGCGCAAACCGTATGCTCTCCATAACGAGGACTATCCTGCGAAGAACGATGGCCACAGTCGCAAGTAATTCGCACATCACTCTTACGGCTGAAGGTGCCGTCTCGGTTGCGTACAACACGCTCGTGTCTTCTCCGCTATCTTTGACCTCTTCCATCGGTGAGCAGCGGGGTCTTGTCGAATCCGTGGCCAAAATAACGCCATTGACATCCCGTTTCAACGTAGAGAAGGCGTTCGGGTCGCACCCGGATAGTCTGGGCATTATCATCGTCCGAGACCTACCAGACACATATGCCCCAGCCCGGGAAAGACTCCTCAGGCTCGCCTACCGGTTCGCCACCCTTGATTCCAAGATCAGGGAGCAGTATGCAGACCCAAAGAGCAGATACAGGTGCGTGGCACACATGCCCAATCGCTAACAGTGGACACGATACTCAATCGACGTGCAGCTTTGGATGGTCGCACGGGAAAGTGCGTCTTCGCTTCACGGAAATTTACGCAAGAGACTCGGATGCAGACTTATTTTTGTGAGCAGGAAATCATGAACGGAAAGCCAGGTGACCATCGGCGCATATCTATATGTACAGGACAGTCCTTTGAACTTAACTCTGCCTGGTATTATTCCAGACACAATGAAAGGCTCATACTACGCCAACCCGGTGCTTGATGAACCCAACGTCTCACCGAAGTTGCGTGAAGCTTACCCAGAATACTACGGGAAGAATATATGTACTGCATTTCCATCTTCCACCGGAAGCAACTGCTTACATTATACGCAGGGCCGACGAGCACCGCAGAGGTCCAGGACTTCGAACACGCTTTCAAAGATCTTGGGCGGTACGTAGCAATCCATTGCACCTCATATTGATGCACCACCTAAACTCATATCCATCAGTTTCGTGTTCGGTGTTGGATGCAAACTCGCGGTGGCCTGCCAGCCTTTCGGTACGCTCAGTGCAACCTCTAAAGTAGGTACCGATCACTAACGTGCTGCGACACCTAGCATCGTCCTATCTCTCGGACTCCTCTTTGTCTCTGGCAGATCTGATCGGCAACTCTCAGACGGTGAAGGCCCGTCTCCTGCACTACTTCCCGCCCTCCCCGGAGAACCCTCTCCCATCCGAGGACGAAGCGGTCGACAGTTGGTGCGGCTTCCACCTCGATCACTCTTTGCTCACTGGGCTGTGTTCGGTGAGTGCATACATAAAAACGACAAGGATCTGCACTTCAACTCTCTGTCGTTCAGGCTCTATATCTCCGCCAGGACCCCTCGGGAACACCCAGCGTCGTCCAGTCGCCCTCACCCGCCTCCGGGCTGTACATCCGCACGCGCGGCGGCGCACTGACCAAGGTCTCCATCCCCGCCGACTGCCTCGCCTTCCAGACCGGGGAGGCCCTCGAGCTCGCGACTTCCGGCAAGCTGCGAGCGACGCCGCACTGCGTGCGTGTCGGCGCAGCGGCGGACGCGGAAAGCATTTCGCGCGAGACCTTTGCCCTATTCATGCAGCCGAACGTGGACCAGCAGCTGTCCGCGACGGAGGACTTTGGACAGTTCAGCAAGCGCATATTCGACGAGCATTACAAGGACGATGTCGCGGGCGCGGCGCAGTGATTACAGGAATGGACATGGCGCGAGGGCAAAGGGGGCAATTTGGTACTACAGTATGATTACAGGGGGGAGGCATCTACAGCGAAAGCGGAATGGTGTATCAGAATAGCGACAATGGCACATACTGAGGGGTGTGCATGAAACAAGAGAGCGTCATTAGATAGCGCATAAGGATGCTGGGGGAGGTTCTAGGATGGAGGCCGTCATAGCTCGTGCGAGTCCTGCGAGGGGTCATCTGAGTCCGATATGACGCTCCAGTCGCTGGCAGGACCGGTGGCTGATCCGCTGGGGCTAGGATGTTCGTCAGGCGTGCTCGAAGGATAGTCGCGGATGGTCGCATGTTCGGCATCGAACAATTCTTCGCGAAGGTCACGGTCGTGGTGAGCGGCTCCCTTGATCAACGAGCGTGCATACTCGAGATCACGGTAGATCGCCTCCATAGCCACAGCGACACCATTCTCCTATACTGTGGTGTGAGTATAGCGACAGAAGGTACTGAAAAATTCACGTACTGCGCGTATTTGTTCACCGACTGCTTTAGCACGGTCGATCTGCTTCTGGTTGGTGGTGGCATCGCGCAGAGCCTGTGCGAGGACTTCGACAGTCAACTTGCGCACAGCGGCGCCGACACCGAGCGCCTCGACCCTGTCAGCCCAAAAGAACTGGTCGCCGAAGAATGGCTTGATGATTGTCGGGATACCAGCTGCGTGTGTAATGTTAATCCACCATTCCCGTAACAAGAGACTTGAAACTCACCCCGTAGACTCGCGCCAGTGGTACCGGCACCGCCATGGTGGCAAGCAGCATCGATCTGCTTGAACAACCAGTCGTGTGGGATGGACGAGATGGGGTATATCTGCTTCGGCAGCGGCTCCTCAGGCTCAGTCTGCGCAGGTGCGTTCTTCACCAGCCGGTCCGACCACCCCTTCGACATGATCGCGTATACGCCGCTGTCGACAATGGCGTCGATTACACAGCGCGTCATGGTCTTCGGGTCTGGGACGACAATGCTACCAAAGCCGATGTAGACGATCTTCTTCTTCGCCTTGCGCGCTTCCGCCATGAAGTCCAGTAGGGACTGGGGAGGCTCCCACTTCTTGGAGCCCACGTCGGCGTCGTCCAGGAACCAGTAGCCTGTTAAAGCTGTTAGTCTTTGATGGTTAGAGGTGCATGGGGGTAGCAGCTAACCTGTGACTCTAATCCACTCGGGCCAGTCTAATGGCTGAGGTACGATGATAGGGCTGAAGTTATATAGGAAGGGGATCTTGTGAGGGTCCATCTTGTCCAGACTGGTACCAGGTAGGCCAAGAGTATTCCTGCGCCAGCGGTTGATTTGTCCGCTAGTTCCCCTCCAGAAGACTTGGTCGAACAGCACGTAGGTCTACAAGTCGTTTAACCGTTGCTCAGAAGGCACTGTCAGTAGGGTTCACTCACCATGTAGTTGTAGTTACCGCCCATCTACAGGCGCTGTAAGCGTGTTGCCACTACCATAATCGCGAAAGGTACATACCTTGTGCTCAGGAACAGCAAATGCATGAGGATACGCCCTGGATCCAGATGAGCGATGCGCAGGGCAAAAAAGGATCATGTGGACTGACCGTGTCCGAGTCCAGGTCATAGTGAACGCCCTGAAGTACGGGATCTTCAGCGCCTCCGCGATGTGGTAGCCTCCCATTGCACTAGGGCTCTCGATCAGGACGTCTGTGCCCTGGCACGCTTCCCAAGAGGTCTTGAGCAGATCATCGATCCATCCGCGGAACTGTATCGACCTGCTTAACAAGCGGTCCACAAAGATTTGACGAGAAACCAAGACTGACCTTCGCCACGCCTTCCTTCAGGAACGCCACAGTGAACGTGCCATTCTCGACGCAAATCCGCATGAGCTCCGCAGGGTCGCCACCGACATACCCAAACTCTATACCGTGCTAGCAGATATAAAGGCATTCAATCTCACAGTCCACATAGTAACGGAGGTAAAATGCGTACCGATTCGACCCATTCCTTAAACTCGCCATGAGTAGCGATGCGCACGCGGTGACCGTCTGCCATCAAGCCTTTGGCCAGCGCAATATACGGCTGCACATCGCCCCTCGAGCCGATGGTCAGCATCGTGAAATGCAGCGACTTGTCCGGCTTGAACGACAGGAACGTCGACGACTGCGACGTGAACATGTGGGCCGGCGCTGTCGACTCGGACAAGCTTCCCTGTGAGTCGCTCCTCTCGAGCGGGTCCCGCGACCCAAACTCCTCCAGGATGAGCGCGTCCTGGCGCCCGCTTGACGTGCTTCGGGTGTCGCCAGAGGCGATCCGCTGCCGCGTATCGTCCAGCTGGCGCTGCAGGACGTTCACGAAGGCATCGCGCCGCTCCTCGTCGGCAAACTCGAAGAACAGCTCCTCGTGTCCGCGGACGATCACGACCAGTCCGAAATGCCCAAAGTGGAATGACTTCTGCTTCTCGGTAGATAAGATGTCCCTGAGAGGAAGCATCATCTACGAAGGAATAAGCAGACGTGAAAATCGTAGTAGTCGGAGGGCATACCCTGGTTCGCGAAGTCAATGGCCCAGTGGACTTGAAGCAGAAGTAGTTGCTCGACACATAGAGGCGACCATGTACAGGCAACAGCCGGTACAAGTACCCAGGGAAGACTGCACGTGCCTTCAATCAACGCTGCCACTGTATACGGGAAGTATAAAACTCACTGCCGAGGAGGTTCTCCTTGTCATCAAACGCAAACGCCTGGCGGAACTTGTCCACCGTCTCCGCATCCACGCCATCATGCGGAGTCTCCAGGATGCTGAAGAATCCAAAGTCGCCGCTCGTGCTCGCGCTCGTTGTATGGAACCGGCTCCGCGACGACCCCCGTGAATGCGACGACACAATCTCTGTGACGCCGGGAAGCGTGTGTGTCGCGGGCAGCGTCATGGCATGCTCGAGGTGCGGCCGCACGCCCGAAAACGTTGGTACACCGAACAAGAGGCTACGTGACGGCACGCGGAGCCAGGACGGCATCGAAGGCATACCGACGGACCACCCGCTCCCCGTTGGGGCATCCTTCGTCGACGATCCGGCAGAGTGGGAATGTGCGTGCACGTCTGCACTCGAACCAGACACGGAAGGAGGATAGGTGTGATCAGTAGGGGTTGGGGTGTGGACGGGAGTCAGACTCGAGGAGGACGCGCGTAGAAGGTCGGGTCGCCCTGAGGGCTCACCTTCGATGGGAGAGGTCGTCTCAGCCGCCGCTGCGATAGGGACGAAGGAGGAGCCGCTCCGCTTGATGATGTGCGTGAAATCCTCGTTGTTTGTATCGCCCGTCGATGGGCCAGGCGTGCTCGCTGAGCGTCCTATGGGCAACGTCTCTTGTAGTGGCCGCAGGAGGGAGGTTAACTTGAAGCCCGAAGGTGACTTCGAGTGCTGTTCAACAGCGGAGGTACTCTGCACACGCTCGGCGGTTGGTCGAGGGCCAGGCGAGCGGGCGGTGGTAGTGTCGACTACCACGGGCGCATGCTGAAAGGAGGGCATAGTGCGGTACGCCCGTACAGCATCCCGGATCTGCTCTAGTGCCCCTGGCAGGTTGTTGAAGTATGCGAAGAAGTACGAGTCGAGCGCGAGGTCCGAGCTCTTGTCCTGCACCTTGATCTCGATCGTTTCACTGAACTCCATCGTGTTCGACCTGTCCACATCTACTACAGCAGGATAGGGGATTGCAATCTGACTTTAGGGTTAGCAAAGTTTCATGAACCTCGTTAACTGAATGATATCGACCTTGATACTATCGCCCATATTCGTGATCTTCAGTATAACTTTGAGGATCGCCTTCACCCACTCATCACGGCTCGCAGCAGAATCCGCCGACAATCTGATAGACTTCTCGTTCGTCCGGAGGCGGATGTCTTTCTCGTTGACAGCCTCACAGCTGATAGCGTACCGGAGGTCCACCACCCCATGCGGGAAATACGGATCCTGTGGGGCGTGAGCTGATATTCCATTTATGAGCGGTAATGCTTCGCAACTTACCGAGGCGGACTGATACCACGAGAGCACGTCGTTCTTCAAGATGAACCAATGTCGGATCCAACGCTTGGTGCGTTGCGCCCTCTTCATTAGCGAGCCCGACTTGAGCACTTGATCCTGTAATTACGTCAGTGGAAGCACTGCCAGAAGAGACGGATATACAAACCTCTCTTGACGGCAGATGCGCGAAGAAACAGATATATGCGTCGGTCAGATACATATAGCCTTGTAGCACTGCGCAACACATGAGTTTCCCGTTCTGTGTGACCTGGCTTCCGACAACACAACTTACGGACTGAGCGTAGAAGCCAACATGGCATCTCTTCGAAGGGGGTGAGCACGCATTGGCAAACATACAGATCTGCGCCACAAACACTGACCTGCTACCACTTCATTGATATTATCGAGCTCGAAGACATCGCGCAGCTTCTCCGCCAGCTGCGTACGTCTGTTCTGACGTACGGTGGCCATGTTAGCAGATCGGCCCGCAGCCCGCTCTCTAGAGCTCAGCTCCTGGATCTCCATGATGGACGCGTCCAAGCCCAGTATCGGTTCCGGAGACGTGCGGCCAGTATGGCTAGAGCCCATAATGTGACCAGGCGCGGCTGGCTCGAAGTCGCCTTCCTCATCTGACATGGGGTGGTCCTCAGATGGCGCGCTGTCTTCTGTATCCGACAGCGTGGGTAACGTAGGGCCTCTAGCCGAGGGGTGCGTCAAGCCCGAGGGCTCTCCTCGCCTGAAACGCGCCAGAGGACGGTAGATGGCATGGATTGATGAAGTCAAGCGATTAACTAAACCGCGCGGCCGTTAGCGTTGCACTCAGCGCAGAGCCATCCGTTTCAGGACGTACCGGGTCGGTCATCTTCGTCGCTCTCTGCCTCCGCGGGGTTCGCATTGTGATTCAAGAACTCGTCATCGTTGTCCTGGTCTTCGGCCCACGGCACGGCCTGCAGCGCCTGGATGAACGTCTGTGTCCCTGCATGCATCTGCCGTAGATTGTGTCAACTCGGTCGGATAACACATGTCGATCGGGGTGAATTGCGCACCGATCGGAACCCGCGCCATATCGCGTTCTCGGGCTGACTCGGGCCTAATGAGGGTGAGCTCGGGGTTATGAAGGGCGAGTCTTCTTCTGCGCCCGTGGCGGGCTTCCGCTTCCTAGAAGGTAGGCGCGAGGGAGACTTGGAACGGGAGGCAAGCACTTGCGACTGTGAACTCGTCGCATGATCTCCTACATCACATCGACGTTAGCGTAGCACTAGCGCGGTCCATATTGAAGCATGCATACCGCCATGAGTGTGCTTCTCCTTGCCCTTTCTCGTAAGACTAAACATGCGCATAGGGCCTGACTGGGGCAAGGCCGGTTGGCTTTGCGAAAGTAGAGGTGTGTCCCTAGTCTTGTCCAGTGCGCGCTGCGCCGATTCGCCTATCGATTGGAGGGTTGGTGGCTGCGCGGAATCAGACTCGGATGTAGGTGAAGCCGCTGTACTCGGGAGGCTTCCTGGGATCGTGGGCGGAGAGCCCGGGGGCGTGTTGTGCGCCATGGTATATATGTGAAAGTCGCTTGAAAGATGAAGATGTGTTGGTATCAAAACAAACAGCGAGCTCGGACCGAGGCTAGGTGTGGGGCATGGCCTGTCGGGGAGAGGTGCTGCGAGAGGAGGGACGCGCGAGCTCAGCGCGACACACGCACATTACAGGCCATTAACAGACGCCCGTACGCGACCGTGGGAGTGTCCGCATTGGGCAGTTAGGCGCCAGGAACCAGGTGACCTCGGCGCGAACTTGAAAGTTCGTGTCGGTCGCGTCAGGTCTCCTCGAGGCTTTCGCGCTCGACCAGCTTGCCTCCGCAGTCCGCCCGGATACCCCTTCCTCCTCCCTCTTCCTCTGCTCTCCCCTCTCGATACCATGCGCGGCGAACTATGCATCGGCAGCGCCTCCGTCCTTGCGTGCGTCCCATTCTGATCCGTCTACAGTGACGTACGGGCACGCGCTGACGCTATGTGTCCATTTCGCGCATCACACAAGCCTCATCTCCCTCATCCTGCTCATCTTCATGCATGTGCGTCACAACCTGGTCTTCTAGATAACTGTTATCTTCCGCTAACAGATAACCGACTGGCTTCTCAGGTCGGGCAAATCAACACCTCAACCGTCCCGCGAGGCATTTCCATGGTGAATCCAGACCGCACACACACAGCGCGGGCAGTGGGTTGACGCAATGAGCTGCGCAGGTCAATGTCAACACCTCCGGATATGCGTGCGTTCTTTCGTCAAAGCAACCCCCGGAAGTATAACTGCTGTGCTAATTTTGTTACAGGGCCGGCCTCGAGGCCGCGCTTGGTGACCCCATAGCCGGGTTGTACGCAACCAATGCATCTACGCCCCTTCAAGCGATGCTAGGCATCCGAGAGAACTACAAGTTCGGCCTCTACTCGTACTGTGGCTATGTCAATGGCTCCGGCATCTGCTCGAACACCTCCGCGGCCACGCGGTGGGAGCCGTTCTCGACAATAGTCGCAGACATGCGCTCGAACTACTCGGGCGTTACGACCGCACTCATCACCGAGGGCACGTTCATCGACTCGGACTACCTGGGCGAGTTCACGAAAGGGGCCTACTACCTCATCATCATCGGCTCTGTCTGTGTAGCCATGGCACTGCTCACGTTAGTCGTGCGTTTGAAAACTGAGCTCACTCGACTGACTGGGACTTCTGCAGTGGCTTGCTCAAACACACAGTGCTCTTCTTCCTCTCCACTTTGTTCGCGGTGTTGGGCTCGCTCACACTGCTCATTGGCGCGACGATCTGGACGGTTGTCATCAAAAAGGCCGAGTCCATAAACAGCTTCATCGTCGGACCTTCGGGGGCGCCCGTCCCGTTGGGCATAACCGTCTCGACTGGAGACGCCCTTTTCCTTCTGTGGGCTGCCTGGGCATGCCTGCTGGTGTCTACACTGCCTTACATGATCAGGTGCGTACATTACGCCGAGCAGTGAGGTAGCCTGCCTAACCTGTTCCGTCCCTCCAGCTGCTGCACCTACCGCGGATAGACGCCGCCTGGACGCCCATGCTGGGCGATTGCTCTGTAACATTTATTCGTAACGCACAACCTCGCTTGTAGCGGGGCCACCACGTCGCACCCACGGACACTTTTACGACCCAGTGATGTAATACACGCTATGTATATGGAGAGTTTTGAGAAGTACTAGACGACTTTGAACGCACCGCTATTTGCGGATGTGAGTGCACCGAAGTGGCATTGCAATCCCACTCGACGCGCCGTGAAGCCGAAGCAAACAAGTGCAAGTACAGTCAACAACAGTTCCCCCCCCCCTTTTCTTCACTGGCTTGTCTATGATGAGCCAAGGCGAGATCGGTTATGTACAAGGCTGTAAGTTGGAGAGGAGAGCCGGAGTGGGCGCCTGAGACCGCGGACGGGGAGGATTGGCCGGGGTCGCGATCGCGGAGGGGAGCTCGGCGAGATCGGCGTGCCCACGCCTCCATCGCAATAAAGCCGCCTACGCCAGCCCCCGCCAAGCACCTTCCCCTTCTCCTCCCTCCTTCCCTTTACCTTTCTCCTTCTCCCCGCTCCCGCCGTTCTCGTTTACGAATACCAACTACTGTCCTTGTCGCCTCCACCTCCGAGGTCCTAATGCACGCAGCCATCTCAAGGCTCGCTGGCCTCGCCGCCGCCGCTCTCACTCTTGCCGCAGGTGTCGGCGCGCTCCCGAAGGTGTCCAGGCAGGGGAGATACCTCTACTCGGACGACGGAACTCGGTTCTTGATCAAGGGTATCGCCTACCAGGAGCAAGGTGCGCACCGGTCTCTTGCTCAGCCACCGGACCCTTATTCAAAGGTGTAACCGCCGCATAGGTGCCGTCGTCGCGGACCCTAACAGTCCATTCTCCGAGCCATCGACCTTCATCGACCCCCTCACGGACAGCGCTGCATGCGCACGCGACCTTCCCTTCCTCCAGCAGCTCGGCGTGAATGCTGTCCGTATTTACAGCGTTAACTCGTCCCTCAACCATGATGACTGCATGAACGCCTTCAGCCAGGCCGGCATCTACACTATGTATGTTGGGAACATAACCATCGAAACCAAATATTGACCTTACCCTCGTAGCATCGATCTTGCTCTCCCCACGAACGGCTCTATCGACCGCAACAACCCGTCATGGACTGTGAACTTGCTCAACCAGTACATTGGCACCATCGACGCCTTCAACAAGTACGACAACGTCCTCGCGTACAACGTTGGTAACGAGGTCATCACCGCCCCGGCTGGTACTGGCGCCGCGGCCTTCATCAAGGCTGCCGCCCGTGATGTCAGGTCATACCTGTCCGTAACCTCCCAAACTTTCCCATCACGCCGCATGTTGACCGTAGGTATCCGCGACCCGCAGCAATTCCATCTCCTCGTCAGCGCTGGTCGGCTACGCCGCCCAGGACGGCGACGACTCGTGGGTCATCCCGCTTGCGAACTACCTGGGGTGCGACAACTCGAACAGCAACTCTGGCTCAACCGCTATCGATATTTTCGGCTTGAACAACTAGTACGTCCGCGCGCAGTACTCACACGAAGCATGTCTGACGTATGGGTACCCGTATCCGTCTCTTCTCACTCACGCCGCCCACTATAGTGAGTTCTGTGGCGACGCCACTGCCTCCGCATACAACGGCAAGAACGGCGACTTCGCAGGATACGAGCTCCCCGCGTACTTCAGCGAGTTCGGATGTGTGAGTCAGCCGCCGCGTCTCTGGACGGAGGTCCCGATCATCTTCAGCGCGCCCATGTCCGACATTTGGTCGGGCGCCGTCGCGTTCAGCTACTTCCCTGCAGTGGCCTCCGACGGTTCGTTCGGCATGGTCACCGTTGACGGCAGCACCGTCACCACGAGCGACGACTTTGACCGCCTCAAGGCCCAGTACAGTAACCTGACGTTCCCGACCACGCCCAGCAAGACCGACGCCGGCTCGAGCGCGTTCCCCGCGTGCCCGTCGCAAAACTCCACGTGGCTCGCGTCGAACACGCTGCCGCCGACCCCCAACGATGCGGCGTGCAACTGCCTCGAGAACATCGTCAGCTGCCAGTTCACGCCCAAGACGAGCAATGACAGCGCGATCGTGGGCTCGCTCCTCGACCTCGGCTGCTCGCTCCTCGGCCAGCAGGGCGGCAACTGTGACGACATCTCCGCCAACGGCACTACCGGCACGTACGGTCGTGTCGCATTCTGTGACCCTGGTACGTCTCCCACGCATGCTCCTCAATCTCCTGGTCGTGTCCTTACCGCTCTTCACACTCGCAGAGACCAAGCTCTCGTTCGTCATGAGCGAGTTCTATGAGATCACGGACCGTGCTGCGACGTCGTGCGACTTCGGCGGGAACGCGACCGTGAACGCGAACGCGCCCTCAAACGTGAACGGCGCGAACGCCGCCGCGACGTCCTGCCTCGCCAACCCCTCTGCGACCTTCACGCCGAGCGCGCCCAGCGGCTCGTCCGGCTCCGGCAGCAGTGGGTCCAGCGGCTCGTCCGGCTCTGGCTCCAGCGGCACCAACAACAACGGCGCCGCGGCGATCTTCGGTGCCAGCCCGAGCACATTCGTCGGCCTCGGCGTCGCGTTCGTGTTCAGCGTCCTGGGCTCGGCGCTCACTCTTGCATGAGTGACGATCGCCGTGCTAGTAGCGCGGCACGATGGGGAGGGGTGCCGCGCGCGGGGTGGCGCTGTTGTGGGGCGGATCGGCACGGGTGCAGCAGTGCATTCCGGCCACCCCGCGAAGCATGCGCAGGGTTGGCACGCAGGAGAAGCAGCAGAGAAGACATGAGAAGGGCCCGGCTGGACACGTTCGTGCGCGCCGCCACTTGTAATGTAGCTCGCTGGCTCTCTCTCTCCGAAATGACGGTACTTCCGTGTCCGTGTATTTCCCCCGTTCCCTTTCCAGATCCGTCGGACCGCGCCAGGATATCCTCCATACCCTAGTACTACCCACTTACTCCTTTGCATTTTGTCTCCTTTTTCCCTTACTATCGGTTGGTTGCATTCCATGCGTCGTCATATGACAAAATACGGTACGGACATACAGCATACAGTATCCGCTCCGTTACACTTGCGTATGTTGGTGTACGTACTATCCGAGATGGATGGGCTGCACGCCACGGCGACTGCTCCCGCACGGACTCGTTATCTGTTGTCACCCACGCCCCGGGTCCGGACGCAATGCGGCTCTGGCCTCTATGCCACTCGACCTCGTCCAGGTGGCCTCCATGACACGATGTCGTGGTAACCTGACTGTGGTCATCCACGCGGATGCGCGCAACAACATCGGAGGCTCGGGCGGCCTCGCCTTTCCGCTGCATTCAGGCGTGTCTTTGTTGAGCCGTTCACGGTATATGGCAGACTGGCGCGCCTTGAGTCGCCGACAGGCGTCGGAGCGCTAGTCGCATCTTGTGTAATTTCTCTTGCCCCTGGGCCTGGGCAGATAGATATGTCAAGCTGATGCGCTGGCCAGTCTCGAGTCATCTTCGAATGTTGAACGACCCGTCGGTCCCGCCCAAGGTGCCTTCCAGGGCCAACGGAAACGTACAAATTTAGTACGGCATCGTCAGCACAGCCCTAGGACGATGTGAGCCTCGCTGCAGGAACGCGGAAGGCACATGGATGAGCCTGCCGACGATCAAATCGCGATAGCCTCCTCGATCTCGTGTTGTTGGGCTGCTGTACCTGTCGGGCAAGGTACGCAGGACTTTGTATCGCACAAGTTGAAGTGCCGAGGACATGGTCGCATTGCGAGCGATTACTTATTAGGATGACAAGAAACTTGCACAACGAGTGACAGTGGTGGGGGGCAGCGAACAACACCGGACCAGCGAGGTATAGATGGGTTGTCATAGTCCAGTGACAAACAGCGAGATAAAGTACGGTGGTGTTCGAGCAGTGCAAAGCGAAGAGTAGGCGTGAAATATTGGATGCATGGTCGTGTGGTAGGGATGAGTCCGGCAGGTGGTCTTTGATGAGACAGCTGCCTGGAGTGACCTCGTCGATGTGGGCGATGGCCTAATGCGTCGATCGCGGTAAGAGTTTAGTAGTGCTCGCCGTATTGTAAGAAGCACATAGTCCCAAGAAACTCCGATGCTCCTAGAGGAAGAGCGCAATGGCACCCGAGACGACCGCAAGAGCAATGGCAGCCATCGAGCCAGGGCTAGCGATGCCCATGGCACTGTTGCTGCCCGAAGCGGCACCGGAAGAGTTGCTGCCGCCACTCGCCTCTGCGCTGCTACCGGTGGCGGACCCTGTCGCGTTGGCAGAACCTGTCGTGGGTGTTGTATCAGCGCCAACTGTAGATGTGTTCGATATGCCTGTCGTAGACGTACCGATGGGGTTCGTCTTGTTGTCGTTGGTCTCGATGTATGCGTCACTCAAAGGCTTGTTGAGGCACTGAACCATGGGCTTGATATCGAACGGCGGCTGGTGTGCGAGCGCATCAGGCAAGATGTAACCGGTGGCGATATCTACCGTCTGTTGGAACAGATCGTGCTCCAAGACGATGAAACCGTGGTCAATGACAGTCGCGTTGCCGATGATGCTCTGCCAGTTGTTGAGCACCTGCTCAGACGTAATGGTGCCGCCGTTGATATCGAAGTCTACAAACAAACGCTTGAGTATGCCCTGACAGTAACGGAAGAAATAGCATGCGCACCTCCGGTATCGAAGGTAGCCGTGGGGCTGATACGGGTCCAGATAGAGGTTTGGAGGCCCATAGCCTTGGCAATCGCACGGACACGGTTATCGACATCACCGTACGGGGGGCGCCAGTAGGTGGGAGTGACACCAAGAACGTCCTTGATAATCTTCTTCGACCAACCGAACTCGGCGATGATCTGCTCGTTCGTCAGGGTAGTCATGGGGTGGTGACTCCAGGTGTGAACGGCAATCTGGTGCTGCGCCATGTACTCGTTCTGGAGGAGAGCGGGGTACGAGATCGCACGGGAGCCGACGACGAAGAACGTCGCCTTCAGGTTGACCGAGTCAAGGTAGTGGAGGAGATCACCGGTGTACAGAGCGGGACCGTCGTCGTAGGTAAGACCCCAGGTCATCTTGTCCGGGCATTCTTCAATGTCGTCATCGGCCTTGCAACCACCGCAGGTCCACCAGCAACGGGTGGAGTCGGCAGCCGCCGCAGCGTTCGCCGCGCAGCTGCCGTCTGCGGTGGTGGGAGCGAAGTTGGGGATATCGACGCCCGAAGCCGCAACATCCTTGATCCATTGCTGAACCTCAGGCGAGTCCGTGGGGGGAACGACGTCGAGAGTCGGGTAGTTCGAAGGGACGAGCTTAGAGACTGTTTGGAGATGATATGGTTAGTCCCACTGATTGACAGCGGTTGAAAAACAAAGACGACGCTTACTGTCGGGCAGAGCGGGCGCGCTGGGCAAGAAAGTCGGGACCGTTCCTCCCGCGAAGGTGGTGGTAGCGGCAACGGTGGCCTGCGAGGGCGCGTTCGCGATGATTTCCGTAAGCGGGATAGCGCTCGGGTTCGTGGAGGCCAACGTGAAGGTGAGTGTCGAGGCACCGGCGGGTCCCGAGGCAGCAACAGCCGTAGCTGTGCCAGTAGCAGGGGCTGAGGGCGCGGCCGAGGCTCCAGCTTGAGTAGAAGAGGCGGCAGCCGCGCTCGTTGATGCGGATGAACCAGAGACGGCGTTGGCGGCCGGGGCTTGGCGTGCGTGATGGGCATCCCGGATGCCGTGAGCGGAGACGAGGGCCGGGATGGCGAGGGCGGAGACGGCGGCGAACCTCATGGTGGGCAGTAAAGAGCGGCGGGGTGTGTCGTGGGGACAGGGGAAAACGCCGTCGAGGAGTCGGACACTCGGCGGGAGGGGTTAAGTACTTGGCGGAGGGAACGGGAGATGGCAGCGAAAAGAACACGGAAGGAGGTTATAGGCGTGGGCCGTCAACACGCACAAACACACGCGCCACCCAGGCCGTGACGGCAGCACTCCACGAGAATACCGTCCAATGCACGCCGCGGTATATTTAGGCTCTCGATCACTCGACATCCATGATCCATTCTGCTTTTTCGCGACAACGCGTTACGCGCCCAGTCCGCGCCCCGCGACACTGCATGCGCTCATACACCGTATGAAATCCGCCTCGGCAATCCCTCTCCATCTCCATATGTCCAGCCGCGCGCCCCTCACGCCTGCTTCTGCTTTTTCGGGCGCGGCTTCTCCAGGTCGATCTCGTCCTCGTTGTCGTCGTCCTCGCTGTCGTCGTCCTCCTCGTCGCTGTCCACGTCGTCGCCCCCAGCGTGCCCGAGGAAGTACTCGATTGCTTCGGGGAACACGTCGTTCGCGATCGTGACCCCAATCTGTGCCGCCGTCGCGTATCAGCTCCGGCATTTCAAAAGGCTATCCGAGGCCGACTCACATCGAAAGGGTCCTGCGCAACCTCGAAGAAATTGAAGAAGCTTCCGCCCTCGGACGGCAGGTCATCGTCCTCGTCCACCACGCGCGGGTGCAGCTTCGTCAGGTTCTTCGCCTCGTCCTTCCAGTCGATCTTTGTCGCCTGCACTCTCCTGTCAGCATTCTGTTCCGACCGCATCTGCCGACGTCGGCCGCCCTGCATACTAAAATACGTACCTGGGGCTGGACGTCGCGTTCCCAAGAAAACTCCACCATGGTCTCCGTGATGCCATCGGCATCCGGCTTGTCATCACCCTCGACCGGCGGCGCGAGGTACTTGTACTCCTTCTTCAGGACCGTGTTTGAAAAGTACGGGTTCTCCTTGAAGTACTACCAAGCCACGACACGCTTTCGTCAGCTACAGCCGCACTCAAACACGCTCGGCGCCACCCAGTGCGTCGCCCAGCGTTCCCACAACACAGCGCAGTACTCACGAACTCGAGCGTGAAGCAGCGCGACTCCTCCGGGTCCCGGACGATCCACAGGTCCTCGAGGTAGCTGAGCGCGGCCTGGTCCGAGTTGTGCTGCACGTGCAGCGCGAGCATGCCGTGGTTCATCAGCGCGACCGGCCAGAACTTCGCGATCGCCTTCACCACCGCGCGGCGCTTCTCGTACACGGGCACCATCTTCTCCTGCGCGCGGCGCTCTGTATTCGCGTACTCGGTCAGCGGCTGCGGCTATACGCGAACAAGGGGGAGGGAGGGCGTGGTGCGGGGACTCGAACATTGATGGGGCACGTACCGAGCGCGAGCTCGACGCGGGCGACGTCCTTCTGGATGGCCTGCAGCTTGACGGCATCCTCGTCGGTGAGCTCGACGTCCCCGAGGGGGTTCTTCTCGGCCTCGGCGCCGGGGGACGCGCGTTTTACACCTTTGCTGCTCATGGCGGTATGTGGTAGTTGGGTGATGGGTAAATTTCGTCGCCTTCGCGAGCGCGTTCTCCACACGCACAGATTGCGGGCGGAGTTGTCACGCTCGTCGTTCAGACTCCGCTGTGGCTGAGCGCGCATACAGGCGCCCGGCAGCCCGCGCCGGCCCTTGGCCTCTACTTGGCGGGTTCCATGCAAGTGAGTGAGCCTCGAGTCTGACAGTGTGCGCTGCGACGGTCGTGAACATGTCATGCACTACCATAAATACATAGAGTACCGGGTCGTATATATCACGAGGAGTCGAAGGCGTAGCGGCGAAGTCCCTATCAACAAGCAAGACGTCAAAAGTGCGTTCAGTCAACCCGCTTGGTGCCCATCTCGATCTCCTCGAGCCGCTTGCTCTTCACCCGCCGGTGCTGCTCAGCGATGGCCTTCGCCCGCTCGGTCGCGCCCTCCTTGAGCTTCTCCACCGCCGGCAGCCCGAGCCCCGTGCCCTTGCGCGCTGAGCGGAAGCCGGGGCCATCGTAGTAGATGATCTCGGTGAGCGGCTGGAGGCGCGGCCAGTTCACGTAGTCGATGCCGTGCACGAAGATGAACGCGAGCGAGATCGCGGCGACAGCGAACCAAAGCAGGAAGTAGTAGAAGAGCGAGTAGTCTGCAGGGGCGAGGATGATCGGGCGGTCAGTCGACGCCGAAAACTATTCCGAGCGAAGGAGCACGTACCGGACGTGCGCGGCAGGGTCAGGCCGGCACAGATCATAAATAGCGAGAAGAACAGGACGTAGGGGGGCTGGAACGGATAGCGTGCGGTCAGCAAGAGACCACAGATTCGGGTGTGCAGGGTACGCACCGCGCGGATTATGAGCGGCCTGCTGTCGATAACCAGCGTGGCGGGGTTCCAACCCCTGCGGGGGAACCACGCGCCGGTCATCAGGTCAAACGCATCCTATGACGAACGGATGTTAAGCATGCCAGAACGTGAAGGATAAACTATATCCGCACCTGTCGTGCACCGTCGAGGAAGTTATTTTTGAGATACCGCATCACGGAGTTGTAGCCATCCTCAAACAAGCCCTTTCGGGTCCGCTTCCCGGTACGTGTGAAGTCGGTCTTCAGCGCCCCCGTGCCGCTGTAGGCTAATGAGATGAAGTTGGCGTGATCCGTCCACACTGGATAAGCGGGGACAACTGTCAGCCTTCCTCTTCACTGAAGCACAACGGCACTGTCGGCACATACTCTCACGGAAGTCTCGGATGAGGTCGTCATAATTATCCACGGAGTCATTCGGCTGGATGACCCCTAGTGCCCTGAGCTGCTTGTTCAACGTGTATTTGGCGATGGCGGCTTGTGCGACGTTCGTCCGGTCCAGGTTGTCCATACAGTTGGTCCGCACAACACCGGTCTGTAGCCTCAAAGGTTCGGGCTTATTAGATTCGAGATGGAAGTACCTATATTTGATTTGAGTCAAGCCCCGAATGAGATAAGCGTCGCACTTACCCGTACTGCTCAAGCTCGTCTTCAAGCTTCGAGAGGAGAACGCTGATCCGGTCCCACCGCATGTTCTTGCACTCATTGTGGAAGTCGAAGTACTCATACCTGCTCTTGGACGAACCCGCCTGGATGGCTTGTCAGTTTGAGTTCCGATAGCAAAATGTAGTGTGCCCACAAACCTGCTCGAAGTACTTCTCGAACGCCTCTTTCACGGGCTGTTCGTGGCCCTTGTGGTTGACCAAGTTCACCAACGTATGCCGGCCGTAGAGGTTTTCGTTCTCTTGCAGATGCGCGCGCATCGCGTCAACCTGCATCTCATCAGCACTGCACTTCATTCCAAGCGTCACCGTGAATCACCGTGTCCTGCAGCTCCATAATCTGGACGTCGGGCTTGTACCGCAGGGTGTTGATTTCCGCCCAGTAAACGGGGATACTGCCACGAATCTGCACGAAGCTGAGCTGCGTGCCAGAGTCATCACCGCCGACAAGGCATATCTGCTCGGTCTCGTTGAAGTTCGCGACGTGCCCCTCAGAGTCGATTCCGCGTCGGAAGTACCGCGTGCCCGCCCGGTAGCGAGACCGCCGGCTGATAAGGCAGAGGCGAAGTGGGTGGATACCAACACTGACAGGGCGGATATCGAATGCTGTGTTACCGCAGCCGTTAGTAGACGCAGCGGCGAGGTGGGAACAAGATGCGTACTGCCGTATATGACCGGGAGGATGTATGCGCTCAGCTGTGAAGAGATGGATTCAGTGGCACATCTAATCATACGCCGGTATAACACTCACATTCTGGTCGGAGGTGGTGGATGTGATGTCTATGAATCTACTGTGCAGGAACCTGCGCAGCATCTTGTTAGCATCGAGTATTGGGCAGTCTAGGTTCGCGTTCACTTGTTCCAGAAGAATCTATCATCTGCCTGTCCACACCGTCAGCACTGAATCAACAGAAGTAACAGATTCGAGACTTGAGCTCACAATCTCCCAAAGTGCCTTGTCCCCGTCCTGCTGGATAGTGGTCCACTGCGCCTGCAATCTCCGGGTAATGTCCCACGCGTAGCTGAAGTAGAAGCTGCCGCCCTGCAAGTGCGAGCGTACGAGTGCCAAGAGGTGGGTCTCGACCGCATTGGGCGGTGTGTGCACAGACACGTCGGGGTTTAGCGGGAGGATGTCGTACTCGGTAGCCCGGTAGATGTTCTGTCGCATAATGTGTCCTCGAAGCTCGCGCCCGGTGATAACAATGATGTAGTCCGCTATGGATTTGGTCAGTGGGGGTACCGGGAACGGCAGAAGCGGCGCATACACATTGCGAGTGATATCATCCCATAAATGCCGTATATCGTCTTCGGGGAACGTTCAGACGTGACAGGAAGCGGTGTATTGGGAGCTGCAGGACCAGTGTGAGTCAAAGTACACAAGTATTCAGTATAGCACGCACCATTGAGTACAATGTCTCCTGAGTTGCGGTAGATAGTGAGAGAGCGAGCCCCCACCGGCTCGGCGGGAACGAACGTGTACGTCTCGTTCCCGTCGCTGTAGCTGAACACACAGGCATAAGCTTACGAGCAGCCTCCAGTCAGACTTTGGAATGCATACAGGGTCAGTCTCTGGTGCAGGGACTTCATGGTGGTGGAGGGAGGCAAGAGGGGTGATGATGGCACGCCAACGCGCGAGGGCGCAGGCAAGGCAGCGCGCGCCGCGTCGTGATTTCGCGCCACACGCGCCGGGCTGCCCTCCTGCGACGATTGGCTCGCCCCCTGCTTCGCGCCCGACCACGACTGACCATGGTCAAGCTCACGCCCGAGCTCATCGAGACTGTGTCCTCGCAGCTCAACCCCGTCAAGGAGCGGCAGCTCGATCTCAGAGGTGCGCCGTTTTTCGGTGCGCAGACGCACGCCCGTGTTGAACACGCATTACGCAGGGTACACCATTCCTGCGATCGAAAATCTTGGTATCACCAAGGTGTGTCCTATTCGCTCTCTGACCGTTTTTGAGGCATCGCGTTGACATGGGGGACGGGTTAGGACCAAAATGACTGCATAGACTTCACCGACAACTCCATCACCGTGCTCGGGAACATCCCCCTCCTCCGCCGCCTCCGCACAGTCCTGCTCGCGAACAACCGAATATCCTCCATCTCGGCCTCTCTCCACCTCTCTGTCCCCAACCTCACCACCCTTGTACTCACGAACAACAATATCGCTGAGCTCGGCGACCTAGAACCGCTGAAGGATGTGAAGTCCCTCCAATACCTCTCCTTGCTCGGCAACCCCGTACGCGAGAAGAAGTATTACCGGGAATGGCTCGCATGGCGCATCCCCAACTTGAGAGTACTGGACTTCCAGCGGATCCGGGAAAAGGTGCGTTTAGCCCAACGCATCCACTCGGACGCAGTACTGACCAGTCGTCTCCCTCTTGAAGGAGCGACAAGCCGGGCGATCACTCTTCCTAACTGCAGACAACCTGCCCACCCACCTCGCGACAACGATCGCGCAAACGGTCTCTACGCACTCGTCAAAACCGCCCGTCACGACGGACGAGCCGAAGCCATTGGTGCAGCCTGGGAAGGCGGGCAGGCTTATGTCCAAAGAGGAGGCGGACAAGGTGCGCGAGGCGATCGCGCGTGCAACATCCGTGGAGGAGATCCGGAGGCTGGAGCGGCAGCTCAGGGAGGGCTTCCTCCCGGGCATGGATTCTGTCGGTGCATGACCGCCGCGACCCTGTATGATGAATGTAACACTGGTATCGATTCCACTCTTGTTCCCTGCTTTCGATGAGCGTGTCATGCTCAAGCTTATGATGATGCGATACAATCCTGCATTCAATTCCAGAAGACAGCGGAAAGCATGTTAAGTATACAAGCGGGACAACGTAGGTAAATCAAAGGATGCTCTTGATACCCGCGCCGTTGTTCCCAATCCAGAGACCGTGGAACAGCAAGCTGAGGAAGGCGGTCATGTTCGCGAGGGAGCTGACGCCGTGCAGCTTGGCGAAGGTCTTGTTCAGGGCCTTCATGTCGTCGGAGACCTGGATATACACCATTAAAACACGCAAAGACCTATATCGCACTTCGGACACATACCCCAGGCTCATTGTAACCTTTGCCCTCCTGCTTCTCGAGCCTGTGGCGCTGGAACATCGTCCTACGCGGAAACGCTCATCAGCTCGTACACCTCAACCTCATCCCTCTAGCACTCACTTGCTCGTCAAAGGCCCGATAACGAAGTGGTTCGACGCCTGGGTGAGCAGAACCACCGCAAGCGCGTACGCCTGCGCGACATCTGCATTAGTCGGCTTGAGATACTCCGTGAGCACCGTGGGGTGGCTGTAGGTCCACAACCCGAGCAGCCCCGAGGACAGCGCGATGCTGATGACGAAGTAGACGGGGAACGTGCGATGCTGCAGCGTCCCGAACTGCTGGCGGGGCAGCGTCTTGAAGGCGATCACACCTGCGAGTATTGTGAGCAGAAGCTTCGGCGCGTGGCCTGACTGATCGAGAGCGTACCTCCTACGAAGGTGACCCAGAGGGCTGCAAAGAGAGTTTATTCGCACCTATCCTACTAGATAATAACGTGGCAGACTCACTCATGCCAAACAACCACGCATATCCAACCTGGTAGAGACCTTGCGTGTTGAAGAGCGCCGCGAACGAGGACCACGAGAGCGTCGAGACCTGCGTCATGATCGAGTGAAGCAAAGTTGTATGTACACCGAGACCAGTGTTTGGTGAGTGTTGGGACGTGCGCGTGTGTCGCTGAGGGTTTATATGGTCGTGAAGAGCTGGGACACGCAAGCGGAATGTGTCCTAGGGACGAGCCTGGGAAGGCGCAACGATCCAGACACCGGGGGCCGAGGTTGGCCTACCCGAGACGCGATGCGCTCGCGCGGTCGAAATCACGCTCACGTGTGTAGCGCTTTCCGACGACCCCGCGGGGAAGTCATCGGCTTGTAAGGTCACTCTGGATGACAGGAGATACCGGTATATGTCATGGCGGTAATATCAAAGCGTTCAGTCATGCGCGATAGTGATTTGCTAGCTTGGTACAGAAAACATGATACATGGGACGATCGCGGAGATGGTGCTGGGCTCTTCAAGTTGCCGGTGGTTGTTATACACACACTAGTACAGGCAGTACTGCAGCGTTCGCAGGCTGCTGCATCGGAGAACGACGGCGGCGATGGATTAATGGAAGCGGTCGAAGTCTGTGGGCCGCCCCATCATGCCTCTTCGCCGGACACCCATGCTGGGGCGATCGTCTCGAGAAGACGTCAGGACGACGTGCTTGTCGACCAACTGTCGAGTTATAGTCAGTAAGATAAGGTCATCCGTGGACAAGGTTTCACTGACATCGTTCAAGAGGTTGGCCGACTTGGTCAGTGTCGCGAGGTACGCCGTCAGTTGTACATCTTCGTATTCCTGGGGACAATCAGAACTACGCCCTTGTAGGAGGGACCTTAACATGCTTACCGTGTCGAACTCTTCTCTAAACTCAGTGCTCTCACTTGCGGGAAGAGATGCAATCAGTGCTGAAAGAGCACGGAGGGTGGCATGATCTTTTGTAGCATCACCTATGCACAAAATAGAAACGTGAGTCAGACGACACGATATGTTTAGGGCGGTGTACTGACCTGCTACCACATCTGCGACGTATTTAACGAGGAGCAGTATCCGGTCATGAAGCATCTTCACGGCCGCACGCTGGGTTTGTAGGTGTGATTCCACTGCGAAACATGAGTATCTTTAGAGGTCTAAACAGTCTGAAGTATAGGACTTACAGCTCGTCCCTCCAGATCCTCCCTTCGCCGTCCAGTCAACGGCGATGCGCTCTGCCTCGCCTGTTTCTACACTGTACGGGGCCTCGATGAATACTGAACGCGATTTGCGGTCCCGGATCTCTAGGGTAGGCTCGTATGCTTTCAGCGGCAATGATTGGCCTGACGAATCCGCAGATGCAGCGAATACAGTTGAGGGCTGGAGTACGAGGAGAAGTGGCGTCGAGCTGTATGGTGTGAACTAAAACGGATTGGAGTCAAACAAAATCCGAATGAGCAATAATCCGCACATACCTGTTCGTGTAGAGCAATATGACGAGCAGTAGGTCGTTCGGCGACTGTATACCACCCTATGAATTCGAGCGAAGGGAATACTTGCTTGTCTGAGGATATTGTATGGCATTTAGTAACGCGTATCACAGCAGCGGTATTCTAGACGTACATTGATCCCTGCGCGTAATCAGGAAGTCTTGGTCCACAACCGCTCCGTCTTCAGCCATAGCAAGCTCGAAGGTGTTGACGATCTCGACATCTCGGCCTGTCTGCGTTCCGAGTAAAGCCCCGAGAACTGATATGACAGAGATCAGCCTTCGTCAGTATCCAAATATGGTCTCTGCGCGCACCAAATGGTACTCTTGTTCGCGTCTGGAGCCGTAGACGAGTGAGATGCTCGGAAATGTTGAGGATAGGTAGCGGGTGGCTGGGGTATACGCGTCAGTGGCGGCACTAGTGAAGCAAGCTACAAGACAGACAGCGCGATTGAGAGACCCGAGGTCGTGCTTGAGGGTAGAACAACTGGCAATTCATCAGTGTCCATGGACGCCATTGTGTGAGATGGGTGGTGGAGGAGAGGCAGGGGACTTGGAGGAGTTGCCGCTGTGTTCCTGGGATGTCGATTACCGCGGTACACTGTTAGGGCATGGAAATTATTGCCCCTTGACCGGTTTGAACGAGGGACGTGCAAACGCGCTCTACAGCTGCGCGCGCCTAAGCTTGACGCGAGCGAACCTGCCCTAAGGCCAATTTGTGGCTCGCGTCGCGTCGAGTTGCTCAGTCTGCGCGTGTCTCATCCTTGCCCTCTCTCCATCCGCTTTCGTCGTCGACATGTCTGGCTTCGACTCTGACCGCGTCTACTCCGTCGCCGTCCACGATGTGGCCGAGCCCACTGCCCCAGACCTCCCCTCTCAGACCGAAAAGCTTCTCCTCGACTTCCTGCTCCAGTACCGTGTCGGTGGAGACTTCATCTACCGGTGCGTCTGTCTGCGACGCGTTGTACGGTGAAACGTACTGAGTGTATTCTCAGAGACAAGCTGCGGGCGAATCTCTTGCTAAAGCAGCACCAAGTGGAGGTCGATCTACGGCATGTGGGTCTGTACAACGACGAGCTCGCGCACGTTATACAGGAGCGGCCAGCAGATATTCTGCCCTTGGTAAGCCGAAACTGTTGCGTCTTTCTCTTAGCTTCACCCTTCTTACGCGTCTCGCCCTCCCCAGTTCGAGTCTGCTGCATCAAAGGCCGCACGGACAATCCTGTTTCCTCTCGCGAGTAACTCCGACGCAGCCCATGAGTCGATACCCTTCGTCCAGGTGCTCGTCAGATCTGGACTGAACCTCCAGCAATTCCGTGAACTCACAGCCGACACCATGAACAAACTTGTTCGCATTCCTGGCATCGTCATTTCTGCCTCCGTCCTGTCTTCTCGCGCGACAAAACTGCATCTACAATGCCGTGCCTGCCGATCGACCAAGATCATATTCCCTCCCAGCGGACTTGGTGGCTTGGGCGGTGGCTCGGACAGAGGCCTACCTAGGGTCTGTGACGCGCCTGAGCTTGAGAACCAGAAGAAGGATTGCCCTCTCGACCCATACCTGATCATTCACTCGAAGTCCGCTTTCACCGACCACCAGACTCTCAAGTTGCAGGAGGCCCCAGATATGGTACCTGTCGGCGAACTCCCCCGGCATATGCTTCTCTCAGCGGACAGGTATCTTACCGGTCAAGTCGTTCCGGGCTCCAGGGTCATTGCAACCGGCGTATACTCAACTTTCCAGTCAGCGAAGAACGTGCGTGTTCACTGCCGACCTCTCCCGTATTGTGTATTGACGCGTATCGGTAGCGCACGAAGGGCGCAGCTGCATTGCGTGACCCTTACCTCCGCGTGGTTCACCTGGAAGTCTCGTCGCCTGCTGCTGGCGGTGGCGGCGGAGGTGCGAATCCTTTCGGTGCCCAATTTACCCCCGAAGAGGAGGAAGAGTTTGGCGAAATGGCTCGCAGTGAGGGCTTCTATGAGCGCTTCTCGAAGAGTGTGGCTCCTAGTATCTTTGGCAGTCTAGGTCAGTTGTTGGCCATATCCGCACGAACCTAAGATCTTGACAACACACACTGCAGATATCAAGAAGGCCATTACATGTCTTCTCATGGGAGGTTCAAAGAAAATCCTTCCAGATGGCATGCGGCTTCGCGGCGACATCAACGTGCTGCTATTGGGTGACCCGGGTACTGCCAAGAGTCAGCTGCTGAAGTTTGTTGAGAAGGTTTGCTCGCTATGCGCTCACGTACAGACGTAAGCTGACGTTTCGCCAGGTCGCACCTATTGCGGTATATACATCAGGCAAAGGTTCCAGTGCGGCCGGTTTGACCGCCTCCGTTCAGCGCGATAGCGTCTCCGTACGTCCTCGCCTTCCTGAGCGATGTGAAATACACTAACGGATGGATGTTCTCTTCCTGTAGCGCGAATTTTATCTTGAGGGCGGCGCTATGGTGCTAGCAGACACCGGCGTAGTATGTATCGACGAGTTTGACAAGATGCGAGACGAGGACCGCGTCGCTATCCACGAAGCAATGGAGCAGCAGACTATTTCCATTGCCAAGGCCGGCATCACGACCGTACTCAACTCGCGCACAAGCGTGTTGGCCGCTGCTAACCCTGTATGGGGTCGGTATGACGAGGGACGGAGTCCTGGAGAGGTAGGTGTCTCGCAGCCGTGCGCACTGCCAGACCTGGGGCACTGACATAAACATCTGCAGAACATCGACTTCCAAACCACTATCTTGTCCCGTTTCGACATGATCTTCATCGTCAAGGATGAGCACAACGAGCAGCGTGATCGGGTATATATTCTCCCATCCTCATGTTCAATGAGATGTTGGCTGACCTTTCGTTTCCCAGATGATCGCCAAGCACGTCATGAACATCCATATGAACCGCCCCAATCAGAACGCAGATGAGCATGGGGAGGCAGTTGGGGAGATTGACATTGACAAGATGAAGCGGTTCATCGCTTACTGCAAAGCGTCAGTCAAAATTCCGACCTGACTGCCATCCAAACTGACAGCGTCGTGCAGGAAATGCGCTCCCCGTCTATCCGCGGAAGCACAAGAGATGCTGAGCAGTCACTTCGTCTCGCTGCGCAAGCAAGTGCAGCAAGTCGAGCAGGACAACGACGAGCGGAGCTCGATCCCCATTACCATTCGGTACGCCCCATCCGTATATATCTTGCCCATTATACTTCGCTAACATGCTTCGTCACCTCAGTCAACTCGAGGCGATCATTCGTATCTCCGAGTCGCTCGCGAAACTCTCCCTGTCGCCCGTCGTACAGAACCACCATGTCGAGGAGGCGATCCGGCTCTTCAAGTTCTCCACCATGGATGCCGTTTCCGCGGGCTCCGCCGACGGGCTGTCGCGCGGCGCGGTCAACGAGGAGATGACGAAGATCGAAAAGGAGATCCGCCGTCGTCTGCCCATCGGCTGGAGTACGAGCTACCAGAGTCTCGTCCGCGAATTCGTGACGCAGCAGGGGTACTCGAGCCACGCGCTCGAGCGCACGCTGTTTGTCCTCGAGAAGCGCGAGATCATTCGGTTCTCGGGGCAGAAGAAGGTCGTTCATCGGTGAGTCCTGTGTGCTAGACGGTCGTGGAGGCCTATGCTGATATTTTTCCAGTGTCGGTGTATAGGTCATTGGTTCTGTCGCTTGTGTTTGTTATCCTGGTTATCGGATCGCTCTCGTCGTGGTGTAGACTATCGTGTAGCATTATATCGGAGCTATGCGTAATGTATGTTGTATCTCGTGCATGGTTGTACCGCTGTGGCCGATTCTGCCCTGGGCGAAGACCGAGCTTGCCTTTCAAGCAGACCGTACGAGGGGCCGGGTTGGTAGAGTCTACCTCCGGTGCTGCGGCATTAGGACCCGATGGTAGATATGTTGGAGTCCGATGAGGACGAGTCAAGTGCGCGAAGGGTGGTCGTCTACGGTGGGGTCCCTTGAAGTGGTTGGGGATTCCGAGCGACACTAGTCGATAGTCCGCGGAGCTGGCGCGTTCGGGTCAAACACCCTCGGCGGGAAGTTCTGCAACGGTTCCCTACGCACACACACAGCGCATCTCAGCCTTCCTAGCGCATAACAGCATGACCAGAGGCAACCACTCACGTCCTGACGTCCCACACGTCCTCACTACTCTTGCTCGCCCGCCTGCGCGCCCACCACTCCGCACGGCGGCGGATCCAGATGTCGCGCTTCTCCTCGGGGTGCACGCCTTTGAGGCTCATGCAGAACTTGAACTCCTCCAGCTTCGGCGTGCACGTCGCCATCTCGCCGTACCGGTACAGCGACCGCGCCTGAGAGCTCATTACTGTGCGCATGCCCAATAGTCAGTAACCGTCTACGAGACGGCCGAAGCCTATGTTGGGGTTACTCACCATTGCAGAGCAGGAAGTCATCGAAGAGCTTCATGCATCCGGGGACGTCTTCGGGGGTGGGATGGACTTTGCGCAGGTACTCTTCCTCCTGCTTGACAAATTCCGGGTTCAATTGCTCCTCGTTAGCCATGGTCGGTACACAGTTTGCCTATGAAGTGATTGCAGCAGCCAGAATTCTCACTGTGGCGGGTCGGAGACGAGAGGTGTATTGAAGTCGGCGTCAGGTCGGCGCAAGGTCGGCGTGTCTCTGAGTCTATGCGTCGCGGGCCGGATGTTGTCCACTCCATGACAGAATATGATGAACCGCAAATAACCACTGACATCGCCCGCCTAGCTCAATCGGATAGAGCGTCAGACTCTTACTAGCGGGTGATCTGAAGGCTGCGAGTTCGACCCTCGCGGTGGGCTAATCGTTTTGCCTGGGCGGCAAGTATGGAATGGTTCTCGCGCAATCGTAGTGTAGAGCGTGATATTGCAGCAACTTATCTGCAAGTTTTCTTTGAAAGACGTAGGGAGACGTAGGACGGGCAAGCGGCGGTGATCACAACAATGCGCTGGGTTTTCGCATGCGATGGCAGCGATGCGGAAGTAGGCTACAACATTCGTACTTATACAATATGATACACAGACAAGTCCGTAAAGCGTTGTTCAGGAGCGTAATCAGAAAGCAACCTTCGCCACCAAACCGTCCGACTCCCGCTCCCAACAGCGATGCTTGCTCAGCTCGTACGCGAAGTTGGCAACAAAGCCCTTCTCTCCTTGCTTGATGGTCAGAGTGTCCGCGACCGCGGAACCGACATCATATCTGCCCGCGGTGACAACACCGTACGATGTGGTGACAGCGTCGCTGTTGGGGTCAGGAGAAAGCTGAACGCCCGGGAGCTGTACGACCTCGCGGAGGAACGCGACACCTGCAACATTCTCGATGAGCAAGCCAAACTGATGGTTAAGAGAATGAGAATGTACAGCTCACCCTCGCCAAGGGCTCCAATAGCCTTGCAATGACCGAAAGCCTCCCGCACCCAGTGGATAGTACGACCGGATCCCGCGAGGGCTTGTGCGTGCTTCGCCCCGCTAGGAATGATGATTGCGTCGAACATGGTGCTGCGCTGGCCTTCGAAGTGGTGGTCGGCGCTGTATCCGTTGCCGGTGCCAACTTGCTCGTCGTCAGGATAGACAGAACCGCGTCGGGGGCCGATAATCCAGGTAGTCGCCGAGCCCGCCTTGAACGCAGCGCGTAGGGCTTCGACTTCAGCCGAATTGAAGCCGTCGGCAAGGAGGATTGCAATCCTGCGGGATTTGATAGTCGGCTCCTTGGGCGCAAACGCGAGTTGAGAGAGTCTCGACGACGCGTAACCGTGGTTCGCGCGTGCGGGTTTATCGGGCACCACACCCCCGACGTTGATAGCGACTTGTTTGGCCAGATCGAAATCGATGTTGTTCAGTAGCTTCGTGTAGCTCTCGTACACGACAGGGTCGTCACAGTGGCTGAGCTCGAAGGAGAGTGCCGACACCACGTGCGCCTTCTCGTAGTCCTGCAGAGAGTTGTAGAACAACTGCGCGTGATTGTAATGTTCTTGAAACTTAGGGCTGCGCAGGCGCTGCTTGATCGCCTGGATTTTCTGGGGGTACCTGCGCTGATGATGAGTTGAATGCAGATATCCTATCTAAGTCACGTACTCAGCGTAGCCCCCTTCGGCAGGCGGGACTGGGGGCCCGACGGAGTGGCGGTTAGGCCAGTAGTTGAGATCCTTGGTTATCTTGTGCTGCATGGCCCCGTCGCGATGGTGATTGAGTACAGGGCATACTGGACGGTTGATAGGGAGCTGCTGCCAGTTGATGCCTAGGCGCGAGAGCTGCGTATCGAAGTAGGAGAAGTTGCGACCCTGAAGGAGGGGATCGTCGCTGAAGCCGATGCCCGGGACGACATGCGCCGTGCAGAATGCGACCTGCTCCGTCTCGGGGAAATACTCGTCGACGGTACGGTTGAGAACCATTTCGCCGATGATTTCTACAGGCACAAGCTCTTCTGGCCAAACCTTGGTAGCATCCAGGATGTCGAAGTCAAAGTCGTTCTCGCGAGCCTCGGGGATGACCTGGATTCCAAAGACCCACTTCGGGTATGCACCAGTAGAGATCGCCTCTTCGAGGTCCTTACGGTGAAAATCTGCAGACGGTGAGAGACCGTACCAAAGATAGCGGATGATATCACGAACCTGGATCCTGCCCAGCAATCTTCAAGGCCTCATCCCACATCAAACTGTGCACGCCGAGCTCAGGGATCCAATGGAACTTGACGAAGAAGCGTTCTCCTCGTGTGTTCAACAGAGTGACTGTCATGGTGAACACACACGACTCTATTAGCCTTACGTAGATATAGCACGATATACATTGAGCGACGTACACGTGTTCACCCCGAAACCTTGCATCATTCGGAGGGAGCGAGGGATCGCGCGATCGGACATAGCCCACATCGCCATGTGCGCAGCTGTAAAGACGACCTCATGAGAATAGAAACCTAGGGCTGAGGTGGCAGCGGCGTACATTCGGGTTGAAGTCCAGCAAAATCCCAAAAATTGTTATGAGCCGATTGGCCGGTGGGCACCTCGTTGTGTGGCTCTGGTTTCACGGCGTGGATGAGGTCGGGGAACTTGATAGCATCTTGAATGAAAAAGACAGGGATGTTGTTGCCAACCAAATCCCAATTACCCTCTTCCGTGTAGAACTTAGTTGCAAAGCCGCGGACGTCGCGGACAGTGTCCTGGATCAAGGAAGATAAGTGTCTGAACATAGACTAGAACGATAGCACTCACTGCGCTCCCGCGCGAACCCTGAACAGTACTAAATCGGACAAACGTGGACGTTGTGCGCGACGCATCTGTCAAGACCGGCGCCGAAGTGTACTTGGATGCTCTGTTATCGTAAACCTACGAAGGTCAACCTCACTGGTGAGCTATATAGCATTGTCGAGAAGGTGAACATATACCTTGAAATATCCATGGGCAGCGACACCGCGAGCGTGGACGACGCGCTATTAGGATGATAGTCAAGACCATTTTCCGTAGGTAAAGCGAACTCTAAGTATACCTCCGGAATACGCTCATGGTCGAATCGCATGATCTTCTCGCGAGCGATCTGAGAAGAAACGCTCAATACACTGCCTAAATGCGCATGCATGAGAGCATGCTGCATACCTGGTCTTCAAGAAGGGCCGGTCCAGGATGAGCACCATTGGAAGCTTGAAGCCTGCCAAATGAAGCGAATGTATGTCAGCAAACATGACGCGTAGGCGAGAGGCCTGTGTACCAATTGTCGGTATCGGAGATAAAGACGCCATGGTCAGTTGTCAGGCCTTTCGTAGGCTTCTTGGAGGGGTCGGAGGTGACGTTCTGGAGGTCGGCGACCTTGGCGGTTTGGCCGGTTGCGGAGGTGAACGCCTCTTTTATGGCGCCGATGGTGGAGGACATGGTGTCGAATGGCGGGGGACAGAGAAGTACAGACGCGAGACATGGCGAACGTACGGTATATATAGCAGGTGCGGCGCAGGGAGACAGCAGAGGACGGAGGAGAGAACCCACCTGGAGTCGACGTCACTGGCCGATCACTCTGACGGAGTATGCGCCCGATTTGGAAGGCGAGTTCGTTCGCGACCCATCGAAGAGCCACTCCCTTTGCTTCATCCCGCCTTCCATCGGTAGTTCGCATCATTTGCGCTCCTCACTATTGGCTGCTGCGCGTCATCCTAGTCCCGGCGGGTCCACAGAGGCCATCGCGTAGGCCTGCCTTGCAAGGTCCGCCAGAGCGTTCTCTCAACTCGACTATGAGACGCGTTCCTAGAGGACCGGCAGAACACTGTGGGAAGCTGCAGGGAACGGCACCGCGGCCGCTGTGCAAGTCGCGAAGCAAGACGTCAACCTGATTCTGGTTAGTAGTACACACTGGTAAGACCGAGTTCAATTGCACCAGCGTCTCAGATCTCACTTCTCGCCTCGGGTGCGATGTTTGTATGGAGGAAAGATACGCCGGATGGTTGATGTATACGCACAGGATGACGACAAGCACCAGAATGAGGCCTACAGCCTGCGCGAACTGCGATGGCGGGACGGCATCGCGCGGCTTCGATTGTTACTCCCATCACGTGCTCTGGAGTACACAGGCGTGATCGTGTTTGTAAATCATCATACGGCTTGCTCTCGGATCGCTACTACTCGCAAAAGTCAACTCGATGGACCACGTACGTCTACACCATCGGCTTACCACCAGTGGGTCTGAACTTCGTGGACCCGGCTTCGGAGGGAGAGTTCAGTAAGACGGCCAACCATCTGAGTAGTTCGAGCTTGACCGGCTCGTGAACTCTCAGGCCTGGACCAAGGAACTTGAAGACGGCGGAATTAAGTTGTCTAAAGCAACAGGCGATGGTAGAGTCCAGCTGCAGGTGCGAATCGCCAGATTTCTGCGCGACGTTGAGTCTCCTGCATGGAAGCGAAGAGTCAATCTGACTTCGCGTAATGAATCGAATAGAAGGGCGCGGGCGCGGTTACACCGGGACGGCGACACGAACAGGGTTGGGCTCTCTTCCCAAGCGAACCCTAGCCTAACTGACAATGGCCACCTCTGGCAGCCCCGCTGCGGTAATAGGAGCTCTTCTAGCCGACAACACCACGCGCGCGGAGACCCACGCAAGGCATATCGCAGTGGGTGCGGACTCGGTTTTTCTCAACGTCGTTCGGAAGATATCCCCACGAAGAAGACCCCACCCTACCACCCCGATCACACCGAGCCCGCGGAGAAACCTGCCACAGCACGCAACGAACGCGCAGAACCACGTCCTCCCAGGCGTGTCTCCGTCACGCACGACGTGCGGTGGCACTTCGCAAACACCTCATACGCCGAAGACCAAAGCAGCGAAGCCTGTCAAAGGGCTCTATATGCACGCCTCGAGGCGGCGGAGCTTATGTGCTGGGCCCGCCACGCTGCCCACCGTCCGCCGCGCCGCGCCCACAACGCAAGTCGATCCCAGAACACGCACCGGCGATCAGCCCGGGTGCATTATACGCTGGCAGTGCCGCTGCACGCTCGCCGCCCGCGCACTGGCAGAGAGCCGGCGTGCAATCAGGATCCGCGGCCGTGCACCGTATGGTGCCCGGCTCCGGCGTCCGCCCGCGTTCGCAGGGCCGTGCGGCTGGACCATGCGGACCTTGCGGCGGGCGCTTCTTATCCCGCCCACATGGACCCACAGTCTCACTACCGTGAGTGGGATCGCGCAGCAGCGGGTTCATCGAGAGACGTATTATGGCAACTCGGGGGTGGGTGAGACAAGGGGGAATTGTCTGATGTCATGGATGGGGCGGACGTACGGTTGCGTGAACACGGCTGTAGATATGTTGGGATCGCGACTCAGAACGCCGTCGAAGGCCTGCCGATGTGAGCTTCTAGTTACTGGGCGCGGGCGGCGTGATGTACCGCGCGTCCTGTAAGGGATTATGTGAGGGCGTGGAGAGCAGTCGAGGCGGATCAACGGAGGGGGTGCTCGGCTGAGGGCTCACCGTCGTCGTCGTTCCTGTCGATCCATGGTGTGTGCGCCAATGGGTGGTTCGAAGGTCGAGATTACCCGGCGCAGCACGCCGCCCACGGCCAAATGGAGCTTCGAAGGTCGACCCTCCGCGCACATCTGCGCGGATTGAACGGTCCGAAATCTCTGCAGTACAATTCTATGTTCATGTCTGCGTAGTAACAATATAAATAACTAAGGACAATTTCCAAATCGCGTGAACGTAAGAGATCGTACGAGGTCAAAAACCAAAGCCATCGGCGAGTACGGACGGGAAGTATACATTTATAATAACGAGCGACGTATACAAGACAGGACTAACGGTGGAGGATGGTACGTATGAGAGTAGATAGAGCGAGGAGGAAAAATATCGAGCGAGGACCGACACGACGACGCCATAGGAGGAGGGATGCATAGAGGGTGCCAGACAATCAATCAAGAATCTCGATAGAAAGCAGAGCGTATGGGGGACATTCGGCAGCGCTTGTACACCTAGCAACGGGACATGAGAGGGAACTGAGACCCAAGCGGGATACACAAACGCGTGCCGAGCATCATCGTCGTCGCGATGTAGAGCATACCAAAACCAAACGACGTTGGGAACATGAACGGCATCTCTACACCGCTAGACGGACGTGATTGTTGCCTAGCGCTACGATAGAATAATAAGCATTGGAAAAAATAGAACGTGTCAAGATGTACGTACGCAAACCGTAGGGGGCGAAACAATCAAAGGTGAACGATGTCATTTACTTGACGTCGTCGCACTCGCAGCCCTTCTCCTTGCCCTTGCCGACCCAGCTACGGCCGCACTGCTCGCACCAGGAGCGATGGCCGCCGTCAACGCCGATAGAGTGGCCGGAGCTCGAAGTGAGAGACGCAACCGACTCGGTGCGATGGATGGAGACCATGTGGCGGGTGAGGTCATGCTTCCGGCTGAACGACCGGCCGCAAGACTTGTGGTGACAAGCGTAGGGCTTGAGGCGGTTGGGGTCGTGGGTCTGGATGTGCGTCTTAAGGTTGTAGGCACGAGCGAAGGCTATGGGAAGTAGCTTAGCAACCGGGAACATCAGAGCGATAGCGCGTGATTATTTACCTCGAGGGCACGTAGGGCACTGGTACTTCCTCTTCGGGTCCTCGTGCATGTCGATCTTCGTCCGTTGCGCGGCGAGGGAGGGGTGCGACACGCCGGACAACTGCGGCGAGACACTGGAGTTCGAGCGAGAGTGCTGCTGGTGGACCATCCGCGCACCGGTGTACTTGTTGATCTGCACCTGCGCCTGCGGATAGTAGTCGGACGCAGCAGAAGTACCGAGTCGGACCTGCTGCGGCTGCGCAGGCTCGTAGTCTGAAAAGGAGCCGCGAGGAGAGGAGTAGGGGGGAGAGTACTGCGAGATGTTGGGCACGCTGCCTGGCGAGCTACGGATGGAGGGGGAAGACGGGAGGGCCCCGAAGGAGTTGGGGTCCTCGGGCATGCCCATGCGCTGGAAGTCCATGTCGAGTTGCTCCTGAGTGAGGGAGTAGACGCTGGAGGGGTAGTTGTTCGTGGGAGACTGGGCCTGGGCGTTGAAGTTGTAGTAGCTTTCAGAACGGCTGGAGATACTGTCGTTGTAGACAGAATCATAACCCGACACCGACTCAGACGAGACGGTGAAGGAGGAGGGAGGACCGAAGACAGGCGTAGCCGGGCGATAGAAGGAAAAATCGGCGGTGTCGACAGGGAGGAGACTCAGCTCTGCGTCGAAGGCCGCGAGGGAGTTGTCGAGCTCGAGTTCGAACTGGTCAGGGTGAGGGGCGACGACGTCTAAGCCGGCCTGACTGTAGCTGAAGAAGTCGAAGGACTGCTTCTGGTTCTCGCCGCTGTCGAGTGCTATGGTAGGGGGGGCTGCGGATTCAACCTTGTGGTAGGCGGCAGGCTCGAAGGCAGCGGACTGGGGATAGAACTGGGCGAAAGTTGGGTCGGACATGGCAAGAAAGAGGGATGTTTATAACTGCGGAGGGGGCGTATATGAAGGCAGGCGGAGGGAGGCAGCGAGAGGCAGGGAGGGAGATGGTGGAGAGGAAAAGGGAGGAGTGCTGCGGAAAAGGCACACGTCGCCTTCGTTCCCACCCCGCCAATGCTGTGCCGTCTCTTGCCGAGGGCCTGCCGCTCCTCCCAACCAATACAGCTTCCTTTCCGGGCCTGCTCGCCAACGCGGCATCCGTACCCCATCCCTGCGGTCTCCCTCCACCACCATGTTCGCTACTGCATGCGCTGATTCCATCGCCATTGCACCAGCAAATGCAACTCAATCCTGCCCAATTCCCCCCGGCCAATTGGCACCCATTTTCGCTCGGTCGGAGCACCCTCCGGAGTGACGCAAGACAACAACACGCTATCAGCCGGCGGGGCCGCCCTGGGCTGGCGGTGACTCACCGAGAGGCGCTGGACCCACTCTGCCCTCCCCCGTGAGCGTGACAGACCGCGCCAGAGTTTGAGGGTTCTATCAGGCGAGCGGTCCGCCGTCTGGGAGCGGAGGGCTTGCCAGATCGTGCGCCCGATGGGGCCATGGGGGTGCATCAGGCTGTAGCTCGCCTTTGCCTCCTCTGCGCGAATCATACCAAATCACCGCCATCAGCTTCTCTGCCAGACGGTGCGCTCCCAATCAAGGTGCCGCGCCTTGCGCCTTGCGCCAACCGTCGCTCGCCCGTCCTTGCTCTTCCCCCAGCCCAGCCCGCTGCACAGCCCCTGCCCGCGCCGGTCGCCCGTGAGTTTCCTGATTGCGCCGCCCAAACGCTCTCTCCCGCCCCGCCTCCACCGTTCCCTCGCTGCTTTTGCCTTAATTGTGATCGTTGTCCCCCATCCGAGATTCCTCTATCGCCCTCATCAACTTACTAATGCCCCCTCCTCCCTTACCAAACCTACGTTCCCCAAAGCCCCGCGACTGATCGGAGTATTGTCCTCCTCGACTCCCAATCCTCCCTCTCCATTTTGCCTTGAACCTATTTTCCACAAGCTACAGCCCAAAGCGAGCACGGGCACCATAACGGTTATGTCGCACCCCTCTGTGTCCGTCGCGTTTCGGAATCACGTTGCACTCGCACGCCTCTTACGGCTACGTCTGGGGCCCCCACCACCCGCTTCACAACCCAATTCACTTTTCCGAACAACAGGGGCTCCTCGGCTTCTCGCGACCCAAGGGAGGATCATACTCAGCTCGGACACGGAGCTCATCCCCGAAGCCAGCACACACGCCCGGAAGCACATACGCACCCGTACGCGTCTTGCCAGTATTGTAGCCGCATGTTGTCCGGATGCTGCGCTCCTGCTGCATGGCACAGCTGCAGTCTCGATCTGTCCTCCATCAAACCGGACAGCCTTCACCGCGGATCCTTTACTGATCTCATTCCTATCTCGTGCACAGGGGATATACCGATCACAACTCCATCGCCATCTGTCAAAATACTCTGAATCTCCAAGGGACCCGCCCTGGCCCACGCTTGTGACGAAACTGCCATCACGTTGCATACAATATACCAGTCCGATGGTATGCACCATCATCTGCTGAACTTCTCTTCTGGCGCAACTCGCCGATGAAGCAGGCGATACCTCATGCAGCACTGACCGGTCGTCTAGATCCACCGGAGGCCAGCTGCAACGCGCTTCGCGATGCTGCACAGAACTTACTGCTACCACATAGCGGATGCAATGTCGGCCCTGTGGCCAATTCTGTCAGGGCGCAGTGGCCGCTGCGGCCCCATTCCGTGATGGCGGGCGACGTCGCCCCCCGGCAATCTAGGACAATCAATATCGACGTCGACGTCGGCCGGCTTCCTCTTCCCTGCTAGCGTGTCCGCAAGCGGGCTCCATCCCCCACTCCGCAGCGTTCTCTTCGACGTCTTGCGGTCAAGGCATGCTGCAGCTGCGCCCGCGCCAGCCGCAGCGCGCAGTTTAGCACTGTTATATGTACGTTCCTCGACCTCGGGGAGACTGCGGATTTAATCGGACGCCCTCCCGCCCCTCCCGTTCTCTTCGTGCTGGATACAGCCGGCCCCCGACGCACCCCGATTGGGCCCACAGCGCATGTGAACAAAGGGCCCAGAAGACACGCAGATGGTGATGGTCTGCTCTCCGCATCATTGCTGTTACGTAGGTAAGTGACAATGCAGGAATTCGTCGACAATAATATTCCCAGCGTACGACCACTCGAGATGCGGAGATTTCTATTGCCCTTCTCGTCGGCGGTAGCGACGTCGAATTCGGCCTGCTCGGAACCTAACAAGATGCACCCGCGGTTCGGAAAGTTCATCACATGCGATATACGAAGCGTGCGGTGCGCCCCGACAGTCACCGCCTGGATCCTTCAGGTAAGAAGTAGCGCATTGCTCCCATCCACACGAAATCACGGATATGTCGTCTGCTTCTCGTGCCACGGAAGGCTGGCCCCCATTGCCCAACGTAATTGCCCAGAGTGTGCACACGAACCCTTGGCCGCTTGGAGCCGGAATCTGTCAAGAAACCGTTGGAGACGCTCTGCAGTCAGATGGGCGCGAACGGGGACACACGGGGCCAACGCCAGGGCGTCAGGGGCATTGCACCCCGGGGAAGTCAACAACAAGCATGGCCCGTGTGCGCATACCGCGCTGGGTGAGCATTTCTGCATCCGCCTTCTGTCGTTCGCGAGTTGTTGTACCGTCAAAGAAGGTAGGCACGAAGGCTGATACGCTTGATTTGTAGCCCCCCTTGTTCGGAGACAGGACACTTCGCGTTGGACAGCTCGTTTCCATGGAGTCCCTCTCACTGGAAGAAGGGTGCTATTCGGAATCCCGCACGAAGCGGACTCTCTCACCGACGTCAGTGGCTCGACATTGCAGCCAGCGCGTCACCATGCCACCACCACATGGCCGCTGGGTGGGAGGTGTGCGGCTGCGGCAAGGCGGCCAATAGAGAGGATGAGCGATGGAATGGGTGCGGCATGCTCGTACGTACACCCTCGAGCCTCGCGGGAATCGCGCTGAGCCGCGGGCAGAGCGAGAGGGCCACATTCGTTTTGCTCCGTCCGAGACGCATCGGACCCTCCGAGCTAGCCGGGACGTGGGGTTTCCGGAAGAGCCCCTGACGTGGCATTGCGCGGACCGAGTCCTACGAAGCTTCAGGAACAGGAGTGTTTGAGCGTGCTATGCAACATCATTGCAGCTCCAGCTCCACGGGCCTCGATGGACAAAGTTCAGAGCGCCGCGCTGCCGTCGCTTGGCTTGGGGTCGGCGCTGAATAATACAGTAATGAGTGTGAAACAGACGCAATATGCAGCTCATCGGCGTCGCGAAGCCATGGCGAGCCCTCACATGAGCTGTGGCTGAACAGAATCCGATGCGGGGCGGCACGAGGCGATGGGCCACGGCTCTATCTTCCCCCATTGAACATGCTGGGAGTGTATCCGGGCGGTGAAAGGCCGCCAGCGTCGCGCGCTGGATGTGATCTGACTTGGAGAGCGCGTGGCACAAGTTAGTTTGAGTGGTGAGAAGCCGGGTCTGGGAGGCCGCTGGGTTGAAGACGGTGTAGTTTGGGCGACTGCGGGGGGAATCGAGCACTGCATGTCAACGCCGGCGGCGGGCGCTGCGCACGGGACGGAGTCGAGTCAGTGTTGGGCCCGTGGGCCGTCGGAAGCGCAAGCTGGCAACGGAGCGGTTCTGGAGATGATGGAGCTCGTCGTGGCTAGCGCGGACATAGAGGGGATGCGTGATCTTCGCGCCGTCGGTGGGAATAAACTTGGAATATATCAGAACGGGCGTAGAACGTGCATATGCATACGTGTGCATACTCTGGACTGTGGCGGGACTACACGTTCATGTTAGTGTTACTGTACACTATACTTAGCGGGACTAGCACAGAGTTAGTGATCGATCGGGGGCTGGAATAAGAAGGGCCCATCACCAGCATAGCCATCACAGCTGTGTGATGGACAGACCCCGCCCTTGCCCCCGCCAACTCTAAGTTCGATTCCGTCCACCGCCAGCATCCAAGTCCGCTCCGACCTCCTGCTGCGCCCACGCGCAGGCATATCTGGCCAGGGCGCCCTCTACATACTACTGTACCTTCTTTACATATTCTTCTCACCGTTCAGACCCCGCCGCCATGGCCACCAGGCTCCGCGTGCCCACTTGGGCTCCCCTTGTGGCCATCCTCGCGGCCGCCGCTGCCCAGGTTCTTGCCGGACAGGTTCCTGTGTACGACGGCGTGATTGGGGGAAAGGCAGACCCCTCCACACGCGCACAGCTTCATGGCGCTGTTTTGGCCGCTACCGACGGCAGCAGCACTACTGTCAACATCACCCCAGGAAAGCTTCGCGTCGTCGAGAACAGCGGAGTCTGCGAGACCACGCCCGGGGTCTACCAGGCCTCTGGGTACGGTGACCTCACCGCCAACCAGAGCCTTTGGTAAGCATCTCTATCTGCGCGCATCAAGCTAATTTTTTGAATGCCACAACCGCATGCGCGTATCTTTCTTCCCCATTGTGCTGACAATGCATGGCCTTCTCGTTCGCTTCTCGTGATCTAGGTTTTGGTTCTTCGAGGCCCGGAACAGCTCAGACTCAGCCCCTCTGACAATATGGCTCAATGGCGGAGTGCGTATCGCGCTCGGGTGCTGGACCCTGACGTGGTGGGAAGCACTAACCCAACTTCCTCCGACAGCCGGGGAGCTCCTCCATGATTGGGTTGTTCCAGGAGAACGGCCCGTGCAGGATTACGAACGACAGCTCTGCCGTCACGCTCAACCCTTACTCGTGGAACAACGTCTCCAACATGTGCGCGCAGGCTCCACCCGACATCGGGGGTCGCCCTCTGCCCTCACGTCGGATGAAACGTTGACAGGGCCCCTTCTTTCGCAGGTTGTATCTCGACCAGCCCGTGGGCACAGGGTTTTCCCATGGTGAGACGAACGTCGGCACTTCTATCCAGGCGGCAGAAGACGTTTGGAAGGTGTGTATCCGTCTCAAGTCCGCATGCCCTTCGAGATCCTCCCGGAGCATTGAACCACCGCTTCGCACGTGCTGACGCGCCCCCGAACTTTAGTTCCTCCAGATGTTCTTCGCCGATGACAAGTTCTCCAAGTACAAGAAAGCGGAATTTGCCCTCTGGACAGAGTCGTGCGCAGGGTTTCTCCGTGATCATCATCGCACAGCATCGTTGACCAGATGTGATATAGCTATGGAGGCCACTATGGCCCTACAATTGCTGCGTAAGCATGATTAATTCGCCTGGTCTCCGGGAGCGGAACAGCTGAAATCCCCCTCAATAGTTACATCTTGGACCAGAATGCGGGCATCGCTAATGGGACTGTTAACGGCACTGCCATCAACCTCCAATTTTTAGGCATTGGCGACGGTCTCACTGTACGTTATTTGTCGGCCAAAATACATCGCGGCTGACACGCTGCCATCTTCTACAGGATCCCCTGGCGCAGTACCCCGGATACCTATCCTATGCGGCATCGAATCCGTGGGTTCAGAGACAACTGCGGGGAAATCTCACCGCTCATCGTATCTCTGCAGCTACCATCCGTTGGTCTCCAATGGCACCATCGCGCAGGCTACCCAGGCTTGGAACAGTACAAGCGGGTGCAAGGACCAGGTATGTGCTGAAACTCCACGTCCATCGGTCGATGCCTCACCAACCCTCCGTAGATCACTAAGTGCAACGATGGCGGCACCAACGACATCTGCTCGAGCGCGCAGCAGTTCTGCAACGCAGAAATCTTGTCCGCCGTGCTTGGCCCGCACGACCCGTACTACATTCTAAGCGGCGTCGTGGATCTCTACCCGCCGGATATCACGCGGTACCTCACCAACACGTCGCTTATGCAGACGATCGGCGCCGAGTCGACCTGGGTGATGAGCAGCGACGATATCTATTTCAACTTTGCGGACACCGGAGACTGGATGCGTACCTCGCGACCCTTGCTCGAAAAGGTCATCGACGCCGGCGTGCGAACGGTTATCTACGACGGCGACGCGGTACGCTTCTTCTGCTAGTTCTGTTATGTGGTATGACATACTTTTACTAATCCCCGGTCGCGTAGGATTACATTCTGAACTTCCACGGCGTGGAGGCCATGGTGCGTGTAGTGCGAAAATCACGGCCGACCTCAGTTCGCTGACCATACTGTGCCCGTAGGTTGATGCCTTACAGACGAAGTTCACCACAGACTTCGCCAAGCAAGAATTCGCGAACTTCACCGTCAACAACGAAGTAACCGGCCTGTACAAGAACGCGGGCACGTTCTCCTACGTCCGCATCTTCGGCGCGTGAGTACCCCCCGCTTACCCCACTGCCACATTCGCACCCCGCGAGCGATGCTGACGGCTCGCGTGCAGCGGCCACGAGGTCCCCGCGTACACCCACGGCTCGCTTCCCGTCGGCGCGGCGGCCTTCCAGATGTTCGCGCAGATCATGGGCAACAACTCACTCTCCGCCGGCACGGTGCAGACCACCGCCACGACTGGCGGGGCCACCAGCACTGGCGCTTCTGCGGCCGATCCGACTGCGACGCAGCCCAACGCTGCTGCGCTTCTGGCCTCGGGCTCGTTGTGGACAGTCCTTGCCGCGATGCTGGTCGCAGCGGTCACTCCTGTCTAACAGTGCCATCACTACTTTTTGTACTATACCCTGGACATTTTTGTCGATTTCCTCGTACTTGTAATCCGTCGCAACGCATGTGGACATTACTATTCACGAGTCCATCGAACATGGCTGGGTACGATTTGGATCGCGAGGCTGGGCCTCGGGGCACATGCTCTGCGCGCGGAGAACAAAATGCACAGCGCCCACATGGCTCCCTTGACAGGGCGTCTGGCACCAGGCAGACCGCAGTCGCCCCGAATGCGCAGCACCCATCCGGTGTTCAACCGATGCCGCCCCCTGCGAGCTCAATCGAAGAGCACTCTTCCTCGGTCGCACCGCGCGCGTTGCAAAGTTGTAGATGCGAATCATTGTTAAACTTTGTGAGGCACAGCAAGGTCCGAAGTCGGAGAGATAAATTATGCGCGCGTCCGTGTCCCATCTCCATCCGCCGCCGCCGAACAGACGACGACGTCTACGTATGTAGCATGTCGAGCACCTCATGAGTCATCCTGCCTTGCCCAGCGCGAGCATCACGATCGCGTACACGTTCGCGGCGAGGATGATGAGGAAGATGACGGTCGAAATCGCGGTCGTGGCCCAGTGGTTCGCGAACGAGATGTAGCCGTCGTCATCGAGCGACACAGATGCGTCCTCTGCCACGTCCCGTGTTCGTTGCGCCCCGACCTCCTTTTCCATCACCGCCACGGCGCTCGCCTTCTCGTCGTCCAGTGAGCAAGGAAGTGCTTCCTCTTCTTGCGTATGTGGAATCTCCTCGATCCGGTCCGATAATTCTGACAGGAGGTCCGGCTGTGTGGCCGTCGTGCCTAGCGACAGCTCGTCGGCGGCGGGGGTTCGTACGTCCGGTAATGGACGACGCACGGACATCACCGCTTTTGATGAGGTGAGGAGGATGAGGGGCGCGGCGACGAACGGGAGCACTATCGCCAGAGCGACCTGCGACGCGACCAGCAGCGTGTCGATGCCCCGCTTTCCGACAGCGATTGCAACGACGACGGAGGGGATCAGCCCGATGAGCCGCGTGATAATGCGCCGGAGGAACGGCTACACAAAACAGCAACACGACATACGGGAGAGCAATCAGCATCCGGTCTAAGTTTGGTTCGAGGGCGGACACAGTAAGAGGCGCACTCACCGACACGCGCCATTCGATGAAGCCCTCGGAGACGATCTGGCCTGCAAGTGTGGCTGTAATGCTCGCCGTCTGGCCTGCGCAGAGCAGTGCGAGTGCGAAAATGAATGCCGCGGCTAGGGGGGCGTGATTTGATCAGTCAAAAACGCGGATGCAATGACGCTGAAGACGCAGCGAGAGGCCCATACCTGTCCCAATATGCGCCTTGATCAGATCGTGCGCGTCGAAGAGGCCGGCGGGGGGCGTGGTTGCTGATGAACCATCTTTGTCGAAGAAGACCGCCGCAGCGATGACGAGGATGCTATGGGGGTATAGTGAGGACATTTCGGGCTACTCGAAGCGCGGGGAGGGAGCGTACGCGGAGTTTATTGGCACAGCAACGGCCAACAGACTCATAATCACGTCTACTAGGCCGTGGGACAGGTGCGCGCGTACAAAGCTGAGCTCGTTATTACGATGATCATACTTGTCGCGGTAGTCTCGCGACGCCGCGATACGCTCAGCGCGAGAGATGGTGAAAATCGATGCGAACCAAGCCCAGACTCTGGTCCTCAGGTCGGTGGGCGCGGTGGACACGGGGGCTGGAAGTACCGGAGCTGGGGCAATACGGTCTTGCGTGGCAAGGTACGACCCGAGGAACAGGGCGTGTGGCATTACGGTAGCACCCAGGATCCCGACAGCTAGAAGGGAAGGACAATAAGCAATTCAAATACTGAAACTCCAGAAGCCGAGAAATTCACTGACCAGTGTACAGGGCATCAGGCTGCGTCTGGAACAAACCGCTGTCGGGTATGAACCCCAGAAACGTCTGGCCCCAATTAGGGCCCACCCTTGCAAGAAGCACCAGGAAACAGATAAAGACAGCAGCAACCTGCAGTGCAGACGTTCGTCAATGTCGACGAGCGATTGTTCTGTAGTCGCACTCACTAGAGCTATAACGGTGTATTCGAAGATCTTTACAGGGCGACCTTGACCACGGGAAGGATCACCGAGAATCAAGAAAATCAACACGTCGGAGGCAGTAATGAGAACCGCCGCCCAAAGGGGAATTGACGGGAATATCAGGCAAAGACCTATGGCGGACCCGAGCAGTTCCGCCAGGTCAGTGCTCACTATCGCCACCTCGGAGAGCACGTAGAGTGGGTATAGCACGCCATAGCGGATCAGGCGCTTGTGTTTAGGGCGGTCGTAGAGAAGAAGGCGACAGTGCGAGGCCAAATCTGGACCGAACATTAGCGTTACGCCAATGGTGGGATGCTTCTCGTTATTCTGCGTACCTCGACCAGTAACGCAGCCTAGCTTGAAGGCTAGAGACTGGGTCCGGACGTCAGACTGGGCGGGGACCCGGTCGAGTGGATATTCACCTGGAGAACCATCGCACCAAGTCCGGCCATGAGCACGACAAATAGCATCGGCCTGTAGCCGAACAGGGAGCCCGCCTGCAGATCCACGCTCCAGTTACCTCTGCGCGCTGTATCAGCACACGGACGCGTTCTGCAGTGGACGGTGCGCTCACGGATCGAAGTAGGCGACGGAGCAGATGATGCCCACGCCTACGTGTTTCGATACATGGTGGAAGACGTTGCGCCAGCTACGGGTAAGACGAACGCGCCAGGAAAGCGCGTCGGGGACCGCGGGTGCGCCATAGACGGCGGCGCGGTCTGGGTGGGCGAGGAGGGACATCGGGCGGGGCGGGGAATAGCGTGTACATGGCGGCGAGGGTCGGTACTTGAAGAGGTGAGTACCGGGGATGTGGTATGGACGAGGGATTGGGACGGGCGGATATTTGAGAACGGGTTGCTTGCTATGGCGAACCCGGCTGGGCGTACTGGGAAAGTTGCCGTCACTGTGAGACGCGCCGCCAGTCCCGCGCGCCCGCCCGCCAATCGCGGCTCAGCCACTCCTCCGGCTCTGCCTCCTACCACCACCTCCTCCTCCGCTACCGCACTCCTCCAAGCACCCCAAGCACATCATGGACGTCGACCTCCATCCGCCTGACGACTACAGCCACCGCTTTTTCATCTGGCACGAGTGGATACTGGTCCGTTCGTCCCAGGCCGTCTTTACCCTACCCGACTTATTCACACCGGGTGTCGCAGGCACATGGCCCGCTCACTGCGGAGAATGCGTTCGATTATTTCACCACATCAATGTTCTACGACAAGCAGAGCAATAACCAGGTCCTGCGGATGCAGACTATGCACACCGGCCTCCCGTTGGTCAATGAAGCGGAGGAACTCAGGTAAGAAGCGGCCTTCCCCGTCCCGTGCTGCGGCCCTCATGCGTCATGTCTGTTCTCAGACGCTTCACCGGCATCGAGTTTGCTCTCGTGCATGCCGAGCCGCCCTCGCTGTTTATAATACACAAGCGAGAGCGTCTCTCACCCCACGAAGGTGAGTCGCCAGGTGAGTCGTCCTCTCCCACCATTCTGAGACTATTGGCGATGCAGTACGCCCCCTGGCTGTCTACTTTATTCTCAACCACCGCATCTACCAATCACCGGACGTGTATACCTTGATTTCCAACAGGCTTGTACGTCCACACGCATCGGCCGAATGTTCGATTCGCCTTACCTCCTGTCCAGCTCACCTCGCTGCATTCGCTCCAAAAATCTCTCGACACCTTACGCTCCCATAGGCCCACGTACACGCCCCGTACAGGCTTTGTGTGGCCGATCGTGGAACCGCCAGCGACTGACGCCGCGGGGAGCAAGAAGCGTGCCGCTGCCGAGGGTGAGCCCGTGCCTGCCGCAGAAGTACCCGAGGATCTGTCGTCGGAGCGTGGGCTCCCTGCGGGTCCCGCCGATGCGAAGCGGCAGCAGAACAACATGCTGCTCTTCAACGCCATGCGTACGACGGCCTTTCACGCGCATGAATCCTTCCAGCTTCCGGCGGCCCCATCCGAGGAATCCGTCCCGGAAACGCCTGCTACTGCTACTGCTGGGCGGTCTTCTATGACACCGGCACCCGTCCCGAGGGGCACGACTCCAAAGGGCCCTTCCAACGCACCTACACCTCAAGAACCGCCTGCGAGAGGTCCGCCCGGTGGCGGGAAGAAGAAAAAGAAGAGTAAGTTGTGCAGGCAGGTCACCATTCATTCCGGATCTGATTCGTGTGCTTTGCCAAGGGACGTTGACCCTGCCAACGCCTGCGTCGTGACTGTCCCGCGTGCACTTTCATGAGCCCCTGCCTATGGCAGCTTGGTAAGAACGACGCGGACTCGGAGCGCCGCGCCCCCTACCCACTCCTGTTTCACGTTAACGACGAGCTCCGTGCCGTACGAGGCGTGTGTGCCATTCTTAACATATCCTGCATGTACACGGTATCGAAGACGAGCATCATCACATCACAAGTACACCCCCATATTGACAGACAATCTGCCGGTCCACCGGTAGGCGCACATACGCACACGGTTCCCTTGCCAAGGTATTACCACGCACCACCGACGACTCTGTTCCAACTCCATGCCTTGGATTTGGCCCCGCCATACCCTTATCGGGCGTGTTACGGGACCCCGGACTCGGAGCCAGGCACTCGCGCGCACAACTCGCGCCCCCGGCCTCGTCTCGCCCGCGCGACCCGGTCTGTATTATATCCCACGTCCATGCCGTTGGGCCGCTAGCGTGCACCGACACCCGTGAGCCTCCCCGCGAGCCAACCGAGCGGCGTCTGCAGGGCACCGGCACTACGCGACCCGACAGTCCCGCCGCCCCCGAGGGAAAGCGGATTCGCGGAAGCAAAGGATTCCTTGCGTGCACGCGCGGCTTCTTGCACTGCGGGGCGCGTTCGAAGACGGGGCGTGAGTGCATTATACATAATAGAGAAGTGCGGGGAAGGAGCACTTGCCTGCGCGGTCGATCTCGCTCACGTTCGTCTCGAGTACGAGGCCGCCTTGTATGATTTCGGAGAGGATGTGGTGCGCCTGCGGGCGGGCATGTATGAGCGCGATCACGATGGGCAACGGCGTGGTGGCTTGCTAGATCGCGGAAAATGACCTGCTAGATCGTGAAGGACGTACCTCGTCAAAATGGAAGACCAGATCTAGCTCACACACGTTCTCGAACGCGTTGTCCAGGGACTCCACGAAGACCTGCGCAGCATCCACATCCACGTTTAGTCCCCATATAAGCGATCGAGCTACTCACACAGATCGCAGCGCACGCACCTGTATGAGATCGAGGATGCCGAGCTCGCTCTCCGCGACGTCGACGACGAACACGAAGTGGAGCGTCGCGTAGCTGCGGTACACGACGCGCAGCTTCTCGCCCGGGGCGCCGCCCTTGGGCGTGAGGAACGGCTCGAGCTCGGGCGCGTCGAGGAAGTTGCAGAGCCCGGGCTGCCGCGAGGACACGAGCGCGTAGATGCGCTCGACGAGGGTCTGCGCGGAGTGCTCGATCGGCGAGTAGAACTTCGTCAGCCGGGGCACGCCCGAGGTGTTGACTGCGGGCGGGCGTGAGCGTGAGCAGCGGGGAGCGGGAGGTAGGGGTGGGCGCGCGCACAGATGAGTACCGCGTGTATCATGGCGGCGTGTTACATCAAGTACGTGAGGTTTGGTGGATGAGAGGTGCTCCGTTGAGAACGGATGGGGAGCACTGTGTCGGAGTCGCAGAGAGTCGAGCGCAAGGACTCGCGCGCCTGCACAACCTTGCACTCTGACGCAGGGCGCTTCGGCCCCAAGAGCCGCCCATATATAATGCATAATCCTCAGGATGGTGAGTTTGGACAGTGTCTACCCGGACTCACTAGCACACTAGCGCAGACCTTCGATACCTCCTATGATCATGACCAACAGTTTCCAAGAAGACAAAGCAGTTCGTTCAATTGACAGATAGATAGATACGTCCGATAGTGTTCCAGAGAATCGAGTCACCACTACCGAGATCTTGGGGAAAGTTCAACACGCTACACTGCTACTACGGAACTATAGTAATTATACACGACACCTTCGCCGAAGTCCAATGTGCCCAGACCACCGACGTATAATTAGATGAACAAAACAAGAAGGAAGGAAAGAAGACACCGAAGATAAATGGACTACCGTTGGACCGGGGTATCGAGTCATTTCCGAGTCATGAGTCAACATAGCATTCATCACAGAACGCCGACACATCCAAGGTTCACGCTGCGGGCGCAATGGCTGCCAGATGAGGCGGTTGGTTGGGCGCAGCTCCACGCGTAGGTTTGCACAGATGCTAGGAAGAGAGAAGATGAGTTTCGCCGACAGCGACGAAAGGCACACTCGGACTCACGTTGAGCTTCGTTGCGTGACTAGAGCGGTGCGTCATCGTACGGCAGTTGTACCCATACCTGCGGGTAGAAAACGTTAATTCCCGCGTGGCGGGGTCTCTCTCCGCGGATAGGCGTACCAACAGTCCTCCTGGGGAAGGGTGCCGCCTGACGAGAAGGTTAGGTGAGTTCCTGACATGAAACGACGCTGGTGGGTGGCTCACATCGTCGTCTCTCTTCGCGCCACCATAGCATCAGGCGCTGCCGGAACAGGTCTCCGATACATGCCAAACAGTACCACTCGTCCTTGGACCAGTGCGCATCGTCGGCGTCTTCGCCCTCCAAGTCCAAGTCCATCAGCTGGCCGACAAGAATACCGTCGGTGACGGTGGGCTGGATGTCCCTCATATGCTGTGTGAATGCACGCAATTCGTCTGCGTTTCTAGAAAGGAGGCCGGGGAGTATGAGAGCCCTCTCTGTTATCGTCATATTTCCGGCGAGCATGTCCATATCTGCGGTGTACTTAGCCAATATGCCGACGCATAGGCAAACTACAAACGTACTCGGTGCTCCGAAAAGCTTCAAGCCCTCTTTTGCATGGCATCGCGAGCCTATAGAGGGTCATTGGAGGACATGGGACAATGCTGACGACAACTTACAAGTGTCTTCGTCACCGTGCACAGACGCGAGGATGGCCCTGGGAGATATAACAAACAGGCGGTCTTCGGGGATTTTGCGGGCACGCAAGATCTCGCGCGCCGCGTAAGACATTGGGTCGAACTGGTCGGCTAAGCGCTCTTCGAAGCGGTCGATTTCTGAACGTTGCTCTAACCGACGGGCCAAAACCATCACATCGATAGGCAAGGCATTCACGCCACCTAGTTCAAGAACTTTAGTCAGCGCGTACTGTTAACAGGAAATGTGCAGCGCACCATATGCAAAGCCTATGTGGCACCAAGCATTCATTTGCCACATGCGCGTTTCCGAGGCGAATTGGCATACATCCAGCAGCTCAAGCAGCTCCTCGGAGGGCATGAATTTGAGAAATTCGCAAAGCCCGGCGAGGGTCTGTTCCCGCTCTGTCTCTTCTTCATCCTCGTCTTCATCTTCATCGTCATCTTCACTTGTATCAGACTCGTCGTCATCGTCGTCCTCACGGAAGCCCCCGCTGAAGATGATGTTGTAGCACAGGATATATCGGTGCATTGCTCGCGCAAAGCGATGCGACTCGGCATCGTCCAGTACGCTGACAGATGACGTACGGTCCTTATGTCTGGAGAGGGTTGGTATCGGCACCGTACTATGCAGTGGAGGAGAGCAGAGGAAACGCACTTCTGACTGTAGAGGTTCTCAAGCGTGCGTACGGCCTGTACGTAGCCTTCGATAGATGCAGCCATATTCCTGTTCAGGTCCCACGCGCTGTCCCGAAAATACTCTTCGTCCGGGACGTCGGCAGGGGAGCGAGCATCCGTCCAAGAGCACTTGTGCACATAGTGCGCCGCTCTGGCTGCATACGGCAGCGCTGGCCCTGCAACATTGGCTGCTACAGCATGCACGACGGACTTGGGATGGGACTGGAATGTGTCGTAGAAGCTCTTGGAGACCATGATGGCGGCTGAGAGCGAGTGGAAGTCGGGCAACAAGCACAACACTTCGTGGGTCACGTCGAGGCTCATCTTCGTGTTGGATAGCATGTATGTGCCAGGAGGGCGCGGATGAGGGACAGTCTTATAAGTGTGTCGCGAGCGTGGTGGAGGGAGGAGTCAAGCTACGGTCGAGTCGCGGTGCTGTGCTGAGAGGCGATGTGGCGCGGAACCGTCCGCGCGCGTCGCGTCAGTCATGTGGTGGGAATTCTGTGACAGCCTGTGACAGTTATGGGCGCGATCGGGACGAGCAAGATGTGCGCCGGATCGCCGTCGATGAGCTCATCAGGAGGCACGAGCAGTCGCTGTGTACGTGAATGCGCGTGCGCACCGTGCATGTCTTGCAGCAACAGGAGGTACCATGCCCCGAGCGCGGTCGGAGGAACTCCGTCGTCCACCGTTCTAGCTCTGCACCGCGGTATATTCGCAGAATTATCGAAGCTACGTATATAGAGGCCAGGCGGCAGGTCTATTCTTGACACGTGAGATATATAGAGTGCGGGTGGTGAATGGACGTGCACGTTCCAAGAGCCAAAAGGCAAGACAGACGCGTGGGAAGGCAGGATATGAATGTCGTTGTACGGGGAAACGCGGAAGATATAGCGGAGGCTGAGAGCACTTGGCTCGCCTTGGCAGTAACAGCACTAATTCTGGAGCATGCAGGGGAGCTGATGGGCAGGAATGGGTTCGTATGATGCGACTGGGAATCATGAGGTGGCCGGGAGGAGATGGGGGGAGCACATGTCGACCGCGCGTTCGGATAAGTCGGTGTTGGTGGTGGTGAGGAGGGCGCGAAGCTGGCGAGGCAGGCGACGGCCCCAGCGGCGCACAGGAGCACGATCCCGAAGCAACACAAAAATAGGCTCGAATATATTGATGATATGCCGCGACAAGTTATCAGTTGCTGTTTTGGGCGTGCCAAGCCAAAGACGTGTAAGAATAGCACCAACACCGATGCTTATTTTCGGCAGACGCCACCACTCCAGTCCTCCTCCTCCTCCTCCCGCCACCTCCATCTGCGTCCCCGCCTGTCCGCGTCGCGCCCCGCTGCACACGAATCACCCCCCATGGGCGACCCTCCAACCCGCGCGGGACGCGCCCGGGCAGACGCAGGGACCGAAGACACCGGGGTCGCGCGGCGGAAGACCTGCGGTGGGATGGGTTCCGAGCAAGTCTTGGCACGCTAAAATTACTCTGTAGACAGTCGGACAGGGAGAGTCAAAGATAGTCCATCGACTTGGCTTTGCTCAAATACGCAGCTCTCCACTCTACGCACCATCGCCGTCCCATCCGAGCCCCCCCATGAGCATCCTGCCCTCCCCACCGCACCCAGCCTTCTCCCCAGAGCCTGCCTTCCCCCACCAATACCACTACCGTCAGGTCGACATCAGCATGAAGACCGCACTCGCCTCCTCTTGGCGTGTCTTGGAACAGGTCAGTCACGGATTGCAACCAGCAGACGGCCCGGTCTCACATGCATCCCGACTTCGCAGCCGCCACCGCCCACTCTGCGCGAGATTCTGGAGGCGTACAAAGCCAGAGGCGATGGAGACCGAGAGATGCTCCTCGCCATGCTAAACGCCAAGAGTTCTGAAGACCAAGTTAGTTCGCGTGTCGTGCGAAGCGTACCTGTCCACCCGTACTGATAGCGGCCGTCTTTCCAGCGTCTTGCCTCTATCGCGACATTACATCGCACAATGCTTGACATGTATCACGCGCCGCACACGCAACAAGTCCAGCCTGTGATCCCCCTTCACGTCCCGGATGCGCACCATTCCCATCCCTATTCACATGCCCACCACTTCCCCTCGCCACCCGCGTCCTACCACCACTCGCCGCACGCGCACATCCCGCAGCAGTTGCACCGCGAACAGGCACAGCCAGTGCGCCACCGCGCTGACTCGGGCTCCTCCGTAAACGACGCGCGAGACCGGAGGGTGGCGTCGCCGTCCTCGAGCCAGCAGCCGCGCAAACGGCGCCGCACTTCCCGCTCTCCTCCCTCGCCATACGAGTCGCGCGTCCACGGATCGTCGTCCCACGACGCGACCTCGGCGCACGACCTGCCCCTGTCGCCCTATTCCTCCGCATCGTCCGCGCAAAGTAGCGGCGGGTCGCCCCGCTCGCGCGAGTCAATGGCGATAAACTCGCTGCTGCTCACCTCGCACGCAGACTGCGCGGACGACACTCCGAAACGGAACACCAGCTCTGAGCGGAGCACGACGTCGACCTCGCGTGACCGATAATACGCCGACTCTGGTTCTATCTTATTCTCTTCGGTCTTCACTGTACGATACCTTATGGTCCGCTTTTATTTTGGTAGTGTGTGTGTGGTGATCGACTGGGTATGTAGGATGTAATGTTCCGAGCTTTCACTGTCGCACAATCCCCCGCTGTCTTCGCATGTATCTCGAGCCGTACATCCTGTTGTACTAGAACACGCATGGGAATATGACTCGGTCGTCGTCTACACATCATCGTGCTTGGGTTCCGGTTTCATCCCATCCGTTCACAAACGGCGATGTTCAATTGGTTTCTTGCCATCACGGTATTGCGGTCGCAGCTCGACATACGGTCCGAATGCCCGGCTGATCACTTCATTTTGCCCAGCTAGAGCAGGCCAGCCAAGTACTGGCCTACGTGTCAAACACATAATGCGTGCGCGTCCTCTCGGCATGGCTGACATCCATGCTCCAGGGAGCAGCGCCCGGCGCCGAACCAGTGCGCCCATATCGTCAGCAGCGCTGCACCGGACCAAGAATATCCTCCGCGCGCAACTCCGAGTCAGTCCCGTACAACCACATGCACGCGCTCCGGATAGGCTCCTCGACGCGCGAGGAGGTAGTCTCATACCAAGACCGTTCACGTGTCTCACGTTCACGTGTTCGGGGTTTGTGTTGAACCTACGCGAGGAGGTCGGAACAGCGCACAAGTCACGGACGAGCCTAGGGTAACGTGAAAACGGGTCAGAGTGGGTCCTCATTTCATGACGCGATACAGCTATGAATTACAACGCTGACAGGACCACAGGAGCTTGTGGCTGAATTGCCGTCGTCGTAGGTACTGATGCCTCGATGCCTCGCCGCACGACCACTCACAAACTCGAATTGGAGCATCCAGAGATGGCACCAGCTTGAAATGCCCCGCTCCTCCGCCGCCCGACGTGGCGCGGTAAGTATAGGCGGTGCCATCATGTGTGGACGGCTCTACTACGACAGCGTTTAGACCTCCAGTGACCCGGAAGAAGGTCGTGGAGCTCCGAGGTCGCGACCTGGCACAGTCTGCCTTTGACAGCGCCACCATCTACTGAATGCATGTACACGGCTGTCACACCAAAACGGGGTGCCAAGCGGCAGCTCGGTGCTTTTTACACTGGGTGAGTACGTCTGTTGTGTGACGTCGGGCAATGGGCGGGAAATACTAACCGACAGGTCTGGACGTTCATGAGCATTCAGAGTTCGATACGTGTCTTCGCACCAATTGGACAGAGAGCACAAGGTGCAGGGTCGGCCACTTTACCTGCAGCCAATGCACCCGACGCTACGATATAAGGACAAGAAGACGTCCAGCCGTTTACTGTGCGCTCGTACCAGCCCGCTTCACATCCCAGGTCTTAGGTTCGCAGGCGGAAGATATAGCGCGCCCCGCCGTGGTCACGGTGAACAGCGGGTAGCCCTGCCTTACGGAGGATTGTACTTCGGGCGGTCACTTCCGCCGGACACACGCACAATATCGACCTGGTGTGGCAACTTGGCGGGCTATGGACATCTATTATTGTACCGCCGTTACTGCTTGGCGGCACCTCTGCAGATGTCCCCGCGGCAAGCCTGATTAACTCAGATGACTGTATAGCCAAGTCGGCGTCGCGGCATGTATCTGTGTACATCCGGGACCTGCGGCGCAGCGCGGCTTGTGACTTCGCGGCAGAACGTGCTGCATGTCTCCTACTGCGTACTACGTCTCCCGCAGTTCGATGCATCGTGGTGCGCTACTGGGGCGACAGGCAACGTCTCGCGACTAGGTACGCCGCAGCAGACTCGAGACTACGCACGGGGCCGCGTTGATATACAGATTTATCTGGGTGTAGTAACAACCGAAGCATTCATCCGTGTGCACGCTTCTGCGGTTGCATATGTCAACCGCTAGTACGCCAATCCCTCTGGAAAAGTATGTATGCTTATCAGCAGCATCCGTCCAGCTAATACACTGTACCACCAGTGATGCGGGCCGAGTCGGCGCCGTACATATACCTCAGAGGACGACCTTGTTCTGCGGCATTTGTGACGGAACTTGTAGGCGGAATGACACCATAGCTCACGCATCTGAGCGTCATCGTGTAGACGAGCCAAGCGGCCGCAGTGGCATTCATGCGCTCACGGGAATCGGTGAACCGCTCCGAAGGCCCTCGCGGAGACTGACACAGTGTCCGACGGCAGCCTGGCGTCCATATCCCCGGGAGTGGGTCACAGTTGAAGGCGGGCTCATGAACTTCGCAGTTTCCAAGTTTCCCTTCAGACTATGCCGTGTTGAGCGCATAACGTCATAGTCTGAAAGTCTTCGACCGGCTATAGCATCCGATGAGACGTCCGTAACTCTGCCAGACGGCAGTCGAGGGAGCATGATGAGTGGCTGGACCAACGCCGGCGAATGCGGGAACGAGTTACGTCCTTGTACATGACGGTGTGTCTGTGCGATGTGATTTTCTTCTGAACAGGAAGCATATTGCGAATTCTCGCCCTGATATTGAAATAGTACACGCATACAGGTGTGCCCGCGACCCGAGTCCCGAGGCCGCGAGCCCTCTACTAAACATACACTGAATGCCAAGCCCGCCCGAGCGATAGCTAGAAGCACAAATATCGTAACTCCGTAACAGAAGGGCGTCATCAGACGTACAGATATCTTCGTCACGGTGGTCATCCGCACAGGCGTTGTGGTCATCTAATAAAAGAAATAAAGAAATCGATACTGAAGCCGCCTGCCCCAGCACTCCAGCCAATCTGTGTGATGGGGTTATGTATGCAGACGCTGGGAGCGCGCCGCTCCCGTCGGGGAAGCTCTCCCGTTAGAGACGGAAGAAGCGGGAGGACAAGCGGGGGCGCGCGGGGGCGTCGGTTGCTTCTGCGAGTGTCTCCCGCTTGGCGCTTGCACAAGCCCCGTCGTCGGTCCAGACGCCGGCGGATCCTAGCAGCGGTGCAGTCAGTCATCGCTGAGTAGTTCGGGTCGCGGAGAGATGATATACCTCCGGGTGTGTCCCCCTCGGTCCACCACTTGGTAGTCCACAAATGACCGCTGAGTTGGTGGTGGACGGCATCAACACGGGCTCGCGGAGCGTGGGCGGGGGACGAGGACGCACTTGAACGAGGCCTGTTGCCCCCCAGTGTACACCGATCCAGCGTTCCATGCAGCTACGCCTGCACAGCTGCCCCCAGTAGGGGAGCTAGCTCCCGAAGTCGTCGTGGACGATGGGCCCGAGGGCGCATTCCCAGCACAGGCGCTGACTAGACGCGACCATCAGCATCGGTGGAATGGTAGTTGCAGCAAATAGTCTTACTGGGCATCCAGTCACCGTTGGGGTCCGCGCTCGGCTGGTTCGACGAGAACCACTTGGACTGAAGCGGGCGCCGTCCTTGTAAGCTTCATAGCCTCTGACTGAGCGAGTTTACGATGCGCACCTCCCAAATATACCTGGTGATGCGCCACGGAATCAGAATGTTGCGTAAAGGTGACGAAGAGCGTAAGGGACGTACCCATTGAACGACACCTGACTGCTGCCAGGGTAATTAGTGCCTGCGACGAACGCGTTCGCCGTGCAAGCAGGGAAGGTGAAGCCGGTTCCGCCGGCAGCGACGAGCGCGTTCTTAGCCGCGACATCATATCTATTGTTCTCTGCAGCGGCACAAGAAGAGGCATGAGCGTCTCGCTGCTCTGTTCGAGAAGAGGAAATGCACTGACGGTACGCTTGCGAGGCATCCCACATCATGACGCCTGCCCATCATATATGATATATGACCATTTGCAGCACGATGGTATCCCGTAACGCTCACCTCCGAAGGACGGGAATCGGTTCCGGGTCGTCTTCAAGATGTTAGCGAGCGTTGCGGGATCCTGGTATCCCGATCCTGCCGCGGTGGTCGATGCAGGAGCACCGATGTACACCTTCACGTTGGGGTTCGGGCTGATGGTTCGTGCCCAGATATCCCTGAATCGCGAACGTTCGTTATCGAGTACCGGCGAGCGATAGGAGAAGGGCTGACCAGATGCCAAAGTTAAAGCCCTACATGGCACAGATGCATCCCGGGGTAACGACAGTGCATGATGCAGCATTTTAGGGCGCGTACTTTTCACAGCATGCCGAGTTACTTACCGAGGCCGAATTGAATACCTGCAAGCCGCACGGATTATTGTCTAAGAGGCCAGATAGTGAGCATTGAGTGGATCAGAAGTTTCGTAGAGACGTACAGAACTGAACGTATATGGCGTCGAATCCCACCGAGTTGATTGTCGATCCAAGAGAAGCATCTGGGTAGACACATTGGGGCGCGCCAGTTATGTAGTACCTGTGCGCCGAAGGTTGAGTTCGAAGGCGGATGGTGGACGGAGACGTAATGAGCCGTACTGCTTGCTTGCGCCGTTGAAGTGGGAACGTAAGCGAGTTACAAATGCTGCATAACCGGTGGTAGAGCCTCCCTCTATATCGAGGTCCACGCTAAAGATAACTGATTAAGCTCTGCTAGACACTTTGGCGGGGGGATACGCGCTCACCCGTCAAGGACTGCGTTACCGAAGGGGCGTGTCGAACTTGAGCCACCTAGGAAGTCGTTCCAGATGGTATCCGCATAGGTCTCGGCTTGACTGTCAGATTGAAACCCTACGCTTGCGCCACCCCCGCCAAGGCTGAGGGTAACGACTTTGCCCTTCGACTGGCACGTCTGTATATCTGACGCCATGAAGGAGCAATCGAGGAGCCCCGTTCCTGGGAAGACGGAGTCGGCGGTGGTGTTACAGATCTACAGATGCATTCAGCATTGTTGACGCTCCAAATTCTCTCATCGCTGACATTGGCAAGGTCCAACTGCGGAGCGCCGCCAGTACCGAAAAACTTGTTGATGAAGGCAATTGGTATCACATCAATGGAATCATCCTGGAGTCGGTGCAAACACAAAGGTCAATTTTGCTCCCGCGGCATGACGCAATTGTCCATCCTTACCTGGCAATAGAAAGCCAAAGGCTTCTGGAAGTTCGCAACGTCGGTGTGGGTGGCACCGTAGGAGTTCTGGCCCCAGTAACTGACGCGTATACAATGTGAGTACGCGACGTGACCACGCCGCCTGAACAAAGTATCCGCACATCGCGACCTGGCGAGGAGAAAGGAAGTCAGGAACACTTTCTCGATCAGATTGTGGGGTGGGGTACGTACATTATCGAATCTGGAGTTGTCGAACGCCACAACGCGTGCCGCGAGGCCCGCGGCAAGAGCGGCGAAAGCGCGGGAAGCACGGAAGTAGCTGGACCAGGTCATTGTGCGTGCTGAGAGGCCAAGGAGGAGGTGCTGCCGACGCTAGCCCGCCGCATCGCTGGCAGGCTTATATCGACGCAGAGCCCGAGATATCCAGGTGCATATTTGCAGTGAGAAGGCCGGGCCATCGAGTAGCCTTCATCACGGGGCAGACGGGGACGGCAGGGGACACGCGGCGCATCGCAGAAGCAACGTGCAGTGGATGGAGGCGGACAAGAAAAGGCCAAACTTCGCGATAGAACAGGCAGAAAACATATGGCGCGTTTGATCCTGCAACACTCCGTGCAGGCAGCACATGTTGGGTAGAGTCAAACTCTGGCGTTCGAAGCAGCAACACGTGCCGCCGTGCCGCTCATCCAGATAAGAATATAGTTAGATAGCGACACACCTCTCTCTGCCTTTAATACACAATAGTATAGCCGACGTCCACATGCTCTGGATACAGCGTCTGCTCTCATACTCAACCGCCCGTCGTCCTCGAGGTGCTCTCGCGCAGCCCACCCATCGTGCTTCACGGCGCTGGCCCGCCCTTCTCCGCCTCGTGCAAAGCGGCATTCCTGACGGGGTCTGGCAAAGAGTCACGATGGGCCACACACACGTCGGAGCAGCCGTCTTACCGAAATATGGGTGTGCCTGCGCTTCTCGCGAGGTGAGGCGTTCCTGATGATCGTACCGGAGCAGCCTGTCCAGCAAGTCGATCGCTTCATTCGAGATGTATCTCTGGTTTTCAGAGGTCGTGAACCGAGCCCATGCCTTCTTGGGGTAGCTATATGAAACTCAGATCGTGCACTGAGATCGCTATGCGGGGCCACTCACTTGCCGAGCAGCTCGTCGTACTGCGGGTCGAGCGCAATGTCGTACTTGTCTATGTATTGATACAGACCTTCAGTGCCCAGCACCTTGGTGATCTTGACGAGTTGGTCGTAGTTGTCGTGTCCATGGAAGAACGGCTCCTTTCGGAATATCTGGATCGACGTCAGCATCAATCCGTATACGCTACGCGCGTATACCACGCGCATATACCGATATTTGGATACGTTGGGCTTACCATGGAAGCAAACATGCAGCCGAAGCTCCACATATCCAAGCTATAGTCATACTCCTGGAAGTCGACCAGCAGCTCCGGACCCTTGAAGTATCGTGATGCCACCCGGACGTTATAAGCCGTGCGCGGATGGTAGAACTCGGCCAGGCCCCAGTCAATCAGGCGAAGCTAGAGGAAATACTGAGAACGTCGTCCGACCCCTGTGTGGTCAACATACCTTTCGCCGCTCATGGTCTATCATCACGTTGTGGGGCTTGACATCGCGATGCATGATGCCTTTGGAATGGCAGTAGTCCAGGGCCTAGCGTGCTCCGCATAAGCCCGCTGCACATTAGTCATTCGCACCGCACGCACCTTCAAGAGCTCGAACATGTAGAACCGAACATCAAAGTCCGTGAAGCGGGGGTAGAGCACCTTGAAGTCGACATTATGCACGTATTCCGTGATGAGGCTGGGGATTTTCGAGGACGGGTCGCGCACGACGTCCAGGAGCGCGACGATGTTGGGCCCTCCTGCGAGGTTTTGGAGGATCTTGATCTCACGCTTGATCTTCTTCTTCTTCACGGGCTTCAGCACCTTGATAATGCATTTCTCATCGTTGACAATGTTGATGCCCTCGAACACCTTTGCCGCGCACATGGTCTTTAGCGAACGGCCGCGCAGCAGAACAGCACGCGCGTACCTCCGAGTACTTGCCCCGGCCGACTTTCCTTACGATCTCGTAGTGGTCCTGGGTGCCCCATTGCACCTGCAGGTTGTCTGTGTCCGCGAATTAGAGGGCGGGCAGGAGAGTTCAGTCGGAATTTGCACCGACCGTATTCATACCAGGACGGCCCGAGCTTGCTGTTGACCTCCGGATAGACACGCGCAACAGACTTTGTTGCCGCACGGCCCATGGTAGACAGAAAGGGACGATGCGGGGGAGGTAGACAGCAGCGAGGTGGAGATGAAGACGAGGGAATGCTGCCACTTGGAGGTGAACGGAGATCAGCCGTGCGTCTTGCGCGTGGCTATCAGACTCCAAACGCCGGCGCTTGCTTCCCTTCTTGCTCTCCTCCGCCGCCACTTCAAGTTCCAGTGCAACCCAGCGTGCTACCACCCTGCAGGGCCGCCTTTGCCTACACATCGCTCCGCCGTCGACCCCTTGTTCGATGGCCCCAAGTAATACTGCGCGACGTCCAGCACGATGGCCAGATACCGTCCGATACATCGCTAAGCCTCAGTATCATTCCTCTGTGCCTGTCCATATCCGCGACTTTATACGTCCAGTAACAGCTCGGACGCACGCCTCTTCGCAGGCTCAGAAATCATTGGTAGCCATCCAGTTAATCACTGAAACATCTCATCCCGCCTGTGGACAGTACGGCTTATTCGCAACGAGGAAGATACCACCACGTACCCTGATCCTCGATTACATTGGAGAGGTTCATTGCGACGACAGGCCTGATTCGGACTACGACCTGTCACTATATCGCACCCCGGACTACATCAGTGTCGGTATAGACGCCCAGCATGCGGGGAACGAGGCTAGGTTCATTAATGACTACCGAGGCGTCAAGGGAAAGCCCAACGCCGCCTTCCAGGAGCGAAGGACCGAGAGTGGGGAGTTACGAATGAGCGTTTGGAGTGGCGCTGAGGCTCTCAAGAAAGGCGACGAGCTCCTCGTCTCATATGGCAAATCGTGGTGGAGGGAACGCCAGTCTGAACCTGAAGACCCGAGCGCATGTGATCTGCAGTATGTCCCCGAAATTAGCCGTCACTAGGTAATGTCTAATGCATCCTGCAGGTCGGCAGTTCCTCCGTTAGAGGTGGGATGCGTTCGACTTCTATCACGTCAATGTTACTTAACATCGAGCAGCAGGAAAAGTGACAAGGAAGCCGTCCTGTCGTCGGTCCGATCTGGAGATCTGGTATACACGCCAAATAGGTTTGGGGCTCCTACCAATTGCTTACGGTGTTCTAGCAGGAGTGCGGTAAGTCGAAGGTCGCTTATCGCTACGGAACAAGGACCAGCTGTTAGGCGCATACATCCCTATATCGTAACTTGCACTTCTTTCCACATTCAATGGATGCTGATGGCCCCACCCAACAGGAGCCCTGATTGTTCCTACAGTGTTGTGAATTGACCGTTCTACATTCGGTGTGGTTTTGACGGACGAGAAGATGCTGGTCCAGGGCTGGAGCCTTGAGGCCTGGTTTTTGGTTTATTCCTGTTACGTACACGCAGGTGTCGCGTAGCCGAATGAATGCAGAAGTGCGAAGAACCTGAACTTGTCCCGTTCACGCAACAGCACGCGTGGCCCCGTGCTCCCTGGTAAGTCTAAATTTTATATTGCGAGTCCGCCCATGCGAGAGTGCTCGCACTCTTTATGATTATGCGAAACCACACACACTCCGTCATTCCGCGGTTACGTGTGATGGCGTGGCCGTTCTCGTAAGAGTACGCGAGCCCTATTTTCGTGTAGCACTACGTGCGTATGTTCCGGTTGCTCTTCTTCCCGCTAAGGTCTCAAGAATATCTCTATAGACGCAGCATCGCGAGCCGGCCGCCGTTACAGGTCCTTATGAGGTATGGTGATACGAAACGATTACATGCAAGTGCGGAAAAACATGCAGCGTGGTCGGGGTAATCCCAGGGCCTTTGACAGCGCAACCGTCGATCGTCCAGCGGTGTACAGTGGCTCCACAGCCCGGCATAACGGTAGAGAGCCTATTGGTGCCCACGATGTCTGGTCGGTTAAGATCGCCCATGCCATCAGATTCACGGAGGCAAACCTGCGCGGGTCGTTCACACTCTCGGTCCCCCAAACGATAGCGCGGGTCACTACCGGGAGCCGGAGAGCCTGGACCGCTGAGTTTATCACGGCTGACGACGTACTAGCGCAAGTGCCGCCGATGGTTCTTCTTCCGCGAGAGGACTGAGCCTGATTGTGCCCTCGGAATATCGGGCGAGGTACCGGAGTGGCGGGGCCGCAGACCCACTTTGTCTGAACGACGTTACTTGCCATATCCGGCCAGTTCACGAAGTGTCTGGAAAGCATCGCCCACGTGGCTCCCCGGGCGCACGTGACGTCTCAAAATTCCGGTCGCCCCGACGTCAGGAAGCGCCGGTGCTTGCGTCTGTCTGCTCCGTCTCGTTCTGCTTCTGCCATAGACTACGTCCTTTAATGCCGCCTAGACTGTCCACCAAGAGGCTTCTCTCGCTCAACTCGCTACAACACTCCTCGCAGCGCGTCGCACTCGCGCGGCCACGCTACCTCGCGACCTGCGTCACCACACGCTCCGGCTCAGCTTCCAAGCGGCCGTCATGCTCTCTCGGTAGACCTGGGTCATCGGTCAGTTCTCTCTGGTATTGGTGGTACAGTGGTCGCTGACTGGTACAGAGGGGATTCCACGCGTCTGCTGTGCATTCGGCGCCGAAAGACCCCTACCAGGTCCTCGGCGTGAAGAGGGACGCGTCTGCGGCCGAAATCAAGAAGACCTACTTCGGGGTTCGTATGTGGCACGCACTTCCCTTTGTATATGCGGCTCAAGGTCCTCTAGCTTGCTCGAAAGTATCACCCCGATACCAATGCGGACAAGAACGCACAGGAAAAGTTCGTGGAGATCCAAGAAGCATACGATGTAAGTCTTCGTGCTCACTCGGTGAATTCCCCTCGCTGAAACCTGGTGCTGCAGATCTTGAAGGACCAGAAGAAGCGAGCTGAGTACGACAAGTACGGTTCGGCTTCCCAACAACCAGGCTTCGACTCGAATGCGTACGAGAACGCCCGCTCTTCGTTCGGCGGCGGATTCGGTCACAATCCTTTCCAGGACTTCGCCGGAGCTTTCGGAGGTGGACGCGGAGGCGGACGGGGACAATCCGAATTGTTCGAACAGCTCTTCTCGTTTGGAGGCGGCGCGGGGGGACAGGCCAAGCAGAGCTCGCGGGGTGCCAATCTCGAGACCACGGTCGGCGTCAGCTTCATGGAAGCCTGCAAGGGGACTTCGCGCACGGTCACTATCCACCCGGTGGTCCAATGCAACACGTGCTCCGGTTCCGGCATGAAGGCCGGGGTGAAGCGAACGACATGCGGAGCTTGCGGCGGGTCCGGTGTACGGTCGTACGTGATTCAGAGCGGCTTCCACATGCAGACATCGTGCAACGCGTGCGGAGGGTCTGGTTCGACCGTGCCACCACATGGAGAGTGTAACACCTGTGCTGGTATCGGACAGGTCAGGGTAAAGAAGTCGGTCAAAATTGACATTCCTTCTGGTAAGCAGAAGTGCACTCCCGATGCCGTACTACTCTGAAGGATGGTCACACGTTCCTCAGGGGTGGAAGACGGCATGGCTATGAGAATCCCTGGTCAAGGTGACGCACCAATAGGCGGCTCCGGTCAACCAGGAGATCTCCTCGTCCGTATCAACGTCGCGCCCTCCCAGGTGTTCAAGCGCCAAGGCGCGAATCTGTACCACGATGCCCGCATTCCGGTACAAACCGCTCTTCTCGGTGGCAGACTCCGAGTTCCCACATTGGACGGAGAAGTCGACGTTCGCGTTCCTTCCGGAACGCAGCCCGGCGAGCAGATGGTTTTGAAGGGCCGTGGCGTGTCCTCTGCTACGCGGAGTGGCAAGGGTGACCTTTTCGTCACCTTCAACGTACAACTGCCACGGTACGTCAACCCTAGGTTAGAGTTCAATGCCAATACTCAGCTCTTCCTCTGCAGGTCGTTGTCTTCGCGCCAACGCGAGCTCTTGCAGCAGTTCGCTGATGACGTGGAGGGTCGGGTTTCCAAGTCTTCGCCTCAGGAGCCTCCACCTAAAGCTTCTACCGAAGGATCCGCGCCTTCAGGCGAACGTTCTGCGAGCGAATCGGAGAGCACATCAAACGGTACGGCCTCTTCTTCCCCCTCGCCCCCAGATAGCTGGGTGTCTCGTACGTTGAATGGACTTAGGAGACTCATCGGATTTTGATTTTCCATGTGTCGTTGAATTGGATCTGCACCGCTGGGTTATAGACTCGGACACTACAGACGCATCCCGCACGTCAGATGATGGCGGCCGTGACGACCGGAAACGCGACACCGAGCGCAAGAAGGCGACGGCATAGAACACCCTAATTTGGACCTACCCCGAGGATGGCAGCCCGTGCACACGGTTCGACCTCTAGGCTGTCAGTATCTACTAGGCTACATCTCCCTCAAACTAATAAGTACGTATTTTGCTGATCAGGACACACGGGTGACCATGCGCATATCTCGAGTGTCATTGGTCGCTTCGGTTGAGTGTTGTGCACGGCCGGTGAGACGATGGGGTGCTTGCCCAATTGGGCACGACTCATCCGGGTCAGCAACCGAATGCGTCGAGGGGATTTGGACTCGACTAGACTCGAGCCGCCCCGAGAATATTCTTGTCGATGCCACGAAGGCGCTCCGTTATTTGATTCACTTGCAGCCTTCTGATTTCCAAGCTAGAGTGAATTTCGACGGCGCGAGCGGGGGGACAGGCGTGCGCATCGTGTCAGGGCTTCGGAGGGTTCGACGTGAGCGCGATGCGGAGGTCTTCCTCTTCGACTTCGCTCGCCATAGCAAGCGAGAGGCAGAACGGGCGGCAGCGCACGAGACCGCAAAAAGGGCCGATAAGAGGAAGCGCGCCGGATATGGGAGGGGAGTTATGGCGTCGACGGCGGTCGCCCGGGCGGGCAGGCAGGAGGCTCACATGTTGGCTCGCACTTGCCGTCCGTTCTGATTTGCCGTTTTCAGCACACGCGGAGAGCGCGATCCAGTCTCGGGCTGAGATCCATCGGGTGGGGTACGTAAAGGCGTACGAGGGGTTCAGTGGAGTGTCCATATTCCCCCCTGCGAGCTTCTTCCAGCGAGCCAGCCCCTAGCTGCAGTACACCGTGGCGGCGGATAGGCGCATGCACACCCATCATGTCCGTCCGCTTCACGACGCGTTCCTGGAGCTCACGCCGAGCCCAGATCCACTCTGCCGGACAAAGCAGTCTTCGCCTCCCGACCTCCGGGTGCCCTCTAAGAACGCCTCTGGATCTTCTCCTCCAGGGTGGCTCGAATCTCCGACAAAGAGGGTTCAAAGCCTCTCCGAGCCAGATCTGCCGTTCTCGCACAATTAACCAAGATCCTTTCTGCAGCTTCCCGCCCGGATTTTCCGGCCTGGAGGTCTGGTATTTCCTCGCCGATTTTGCAGCGTGTCAGGGTACCCCTCCAGGTTGCTTGGACATTACGCAGCACACACGTCAAGCATGTCCCTCGCGCCCCGTATAAAGATGGAGCGCGCGAATGCAGGCCGCCCCGACCACACTCCTCAGCCGTCCGGACCAGTCTCCGCGTCCCCACACACCCCGCTCACCCATGGCGCACAGCTCACCCCACACACTTGACTGCGTCTACCATGAAAAGCCCGCAGTGGCACCCACAACCCCCCACATAGGGGGACACACCCCCGACGCGTCGGCGTCGCGCCTTTCGTACGACTCGTCGCGGTCGAGCCAGTACACGAGCCCGACGATAACGCCGACACCGAAAACAGCATCGAGCTCTACACTCGTCGCATATGATCCCCGGAAGGCGGCGCCGCAGCTGTCGACGACGCGGCTGGTGATCGCGCACGCGGGGTGAGTGTTGGACCCTGAGTGGATGGGGCGTGACGGAGTTGGCTGACGCCGCCGGATGCAGCGCTGCGTTAACTCTATTCCTCGCGACGACAGACGCGGTGAGATCTGCATTCCAGCCTAATTGTGCGGAACCAGTCGGCTGATGCGGGCCGACAGACGATTGTGTCGACCTGTCTCCCGACGATTGCGAGCGAGTTCGAAGCGAACCAAGCCGAGTACACTTGGGTGTCCGTGACGTACATGCTCACCCAGACCGCGTTCCAACCTCTCTACGGGAAGCTCTCGGACCTGATTGGACGGACGGTGCGTGTCTCTCTCCCCGGCGGCCATTGCGCGAACATGTTCTGATGCGGGCCCAGTCGGTTCTCTACGGCAGTATCTTCATTTTTGCCGCAGGCTCGGTGCTCTGTGGGAGCGCGCAGGTGGGCATGCAGTGACGTTAATGGATGTCATCTGACGGGATGTGTCCTCGGTGCACAGAGCATCGAATGGCTGATAATTGCTCGAGGGATCGCTGGCGTCGGCGGCGGCGGTATCGTTTCCCTCGTATGGACAATTACGTCAGAGATCGTCGACGTCCGGAACCAAGCAAAATGGTCCCAGGCGTTGAGCGTCACCTGGGCCTGCTCGGCCGTCGCAGGGCCCCTCCTCGGCGGCGTTTTCAGCGGTCAGTCAACTGCTCCTTTTCCTCGGCACTGCCGCTGACATCTAGCGCAGAACGCTCCGGACCATTCACCTGGAGATGGGCATGTGAGCTTGACAGTAATTCTAATTGCCCGCGCATCCTCTGACCGCCTGCAGTCTATATGAACCTCCCCATCTGCGCCGTCTCCTTCGTGACGCTGTGGCTATCTCTGCGCCATGTGTTCGCGGGCCGCACCTCTGACGTTTCGTGGAGAACATTCGGTCGGACATTCGACTTTGTAGGACTGTGAGCAAGCCCACACGTTGTCGGCCCCGTCACAGCTGACCTGGCCCGGTGCTTGAATAGGTTCCTCTTCATGGGAGGAAGCAGCAGCATCGTGATTGGCTTCAACTTCGCGACTCAACTTGGATGTCCGTCTACCTTTCTTGCGCCATGATATCACCTGCGCCAAACTGACAACCGCCCAGGGGCCTGCGCTTCGACACTCACCCTCATTGTCGCGGGCGTCCTGGTCTTAGTTGTTGCCGGCTTCTATGAAGTCCGCACGAAACGCGACGCGCTCTTTCCCCCGATCGCCTTCAGGGATCGTACGATCGGTACGTATCCCATCAAGCCCGGCCGTGGAACCTTGCTAACTATAGTCGTAGTGATTACCCTTGCGACGACGTTCCTGCACAATTTTGCGTTCAACGCCGGGACGTTCTATCTCGCACTCTACTTCCAGGTCAGCCAGCCGTGTTTCTTGTCCGCGGACGTCTGATCGCTGATCGGTCGCCAGGCCGTAGATGGCCTCTCTCCCATTCAAGCTGGTATCACCATGCTGCCGTACTCCTTAGGCTCTTCGCTTGCGTCAATGCCGGGTGAGCTGAGCCCGTCTCTCGTCTTTCTGATCCGAGCCTCATGCAGATTCCGCCGCAGCGGCCTGGCTCATCGGCTACTGGTCTCAGCGGAGAAACGACACGGCGTGCCAAAAGTACCTCATCTGTGCTGGCCTTGCCATCTCCTCCGTGGGATTCGGTGCGCGCGCCTCCTGCATGTCTTGCCGCGAGCCAGTCAGCTCATGTGCGATCACACAGGCCTGATGATGCTAATGTCTGAGCGCAGCACGCACCTCGAGCAGACACTGTTCCCCCTAATCGCCGGGGTCGGCCTTGGGATGCTCTTCCATGCACCCTATCAGGTCTTCACGCGCGCGCTAAGGCGGCAGGAGGTCGCGTCAGGCACGAGCGCGTTTTTCCTCGTCCGCTTCACGGGCGCCACGGTTGGGCTGGTGAGTGTTCTCCTTCTGCGCACATTCCGCGCGTGCAGTTCTGACCGCACATCGCCCCTTCCAGGCCGTTGCGGGCGCTGTGTTCCTCGGCCGGCTGTCGAGCACGCTGCCGCCTGGGGTGGACGCTTCAGTCGTTCTCGAATCGGTGACCGCGCTACGGAACCAGAGCAACTGGGACGAAGTCCTGCACGCGTTGTCGCTTGCTATCAAGGTGCGTCTGAACTGCAGCCGGGGCGCCGTCCTGGGATCCCGCTCGCTAGAAACTGAATTGCAATTTACACCCGCAGGCCATCTGGGCGGTCTGTTGCCCATGCCTTGGCGTGGCTCTGCTGGTCGGTGTCTTTATCTTCCCGCGTCGTGGACAGGGACGTGTGTGCTGACCGTCAACCGAGCAGATCTCGATGTTTACACGTAAAATTGCGGTCGACGAGAGCGCGGCGGCTCGGGCAGAGGAGAAGTCTGCCGGCGCGCCCGTGATGGAGGGCGCAGCACTGGAGGGAGTGTGAGCATCTCGTGCTCGCAACGGGTTAGCACGCCTCGTGGGCATGTGCTGCATTCAGTCCTTGCGCATTCGCGCATTCTCTCGTGTTCTCGCATATCTGACTCTCTCGGTATCCTTATTGCCTCCCCCCTCTCTCTCACCCGCTCTGACGCATAGCACGCTTTGGGAACGCACGCATTGTAGAGTTTGGTCGCAATAGAATCGGACTTCGGACTGTTGTAATCTGTATACCGAACGGGACGCCTGGCGAGGGGGGCCCGCGCCCCCCTAACCACGAGACGTCTGACGAGTTTGCGGAAGGCTGGATCGAGAAGGAGCGGTCCCCGATCCAAGTCGAGCGTGCGCAAGCCACATATTACATTGCGCACCTGCAGATCACTATCGATCCCTGCTGCCGATCCACCGCACCCGGGGAGAGAGCGTTCGAGCGCGGACCCCTGATGCTTCGGGGGCTGCTCACGAGCCGCAAGCGATCGAAGCGGCCGGCCGCGACGCAAGCCCGCACGACTATGTCGTACTCGCGAGCTGTCGAGGTCGGGGGTACGGCGCACACAGCTGCCGCGCTGCAGCGAGGCCCATTGATTATCGCCTGCGAAGCTTTAAGCATAATGGTCGGATACGCTTCCGCGAAAGTGGCGGCCGCGTGGCGCGCCCCACCAAGGGGCGTCCTCGCGCCCTCCAAGCTGTCGGCACCACGAGGAAGGCGCCCCTCGGTTTGGCGAACCGATTGTAGATGGCCGCGGAGCAGGGCCTGCGGGCAGCGGGTCTGGGCCTCAAGAACCAGGGGCGGCGGGGAGGCGATTGAGCCCGGTGGCTTCTCCAGATACGCACTCAGATAAGGTTCGAACAGAGGTGAGGGAGACGACGCACCGCATACATCTCTGCGGCGACACAGCGTCACGGATACCCGGGAACTTGGGTGACTTCAGGCCGGAGGCGAGACGTGATTCGACCGCGACGTCTCGACCCTCGTTCGGGGGCATTGAGAAGCTACAGAAGGGCGTTGGAGAGAAACGCATATAAACGCGTCGCGTTTTGGAAGGTTCTGCACCGTGGGCCGGGTCGCGCGTAGTATGTGAAGACGACTGGACATTGATGGCAAACGAAGGCCAGGGAACGGCGCATGACGCGGTGTTTTCACAGACTGGTTTCCGGAATTGCCTAAGCTGACCGGTCTACGAACGGCGCATCATGGACCCGCAACCGAGTTCCGCTAGCGAAGCGGTGGTGCGCCGTAAGGAGCGTCCATGGCTCCCCGGTTTGGCGAAGCCTTCTAGGCTCGGCCAGAAGATGGCCATGTTCGACGAATCAGTAGAGCCAGATGATGGAGCGGCTGGTACGGAACGGTGGGGCGGACTCTTACGACATTGAGGGGTTGCGTCTGGGCCTATGATGAGCATGTCAATATAGGAGGATCCGGCCATTGAAAGGGGGCGGATGCGCCGGGATCTTCTATAGGCAGCATCGGTCAGTTAGAACAAATGCCGCTAGACAAATTGGCATCGGAGTCATGCAAACGTACTGATATGAGGAGGAGCCCCTTACGCCGGAAGGAGCAGACGAAGTGCCGCAGGCAATTTAACTGCATAGATGAGCGGGTAGCGAGGAGATGCGAATGAATGTCTACGAAGCTACAGCCTTCGAGAACTGTGCGGGAGCGGGTGAGATTGACAGCGGGCGCAATAGCCGCCTAAATGAGACTGAAAGCACGGTGGGTGAGGCCCGCATAACGCTCATTCGGAGCAAGGGACGCACCTGGCTAGCTGAAGGCGACTCTTCGCTGCGCACGAGGTGGTCATGATGGTCTGTAGAAGAGGTGAATGACGCAGAGTGCGGCGTTAGAGAGCTTGGCGGATAATGGCTTCGGACACGCGGAACGTCCTCTTCCCACTGCAATGTGGAACGGCCTACACACGTGTACTTGAGTGCCTCAGACGTCGCGCACTGCACTCACTAGCTGCTGCTCGTCCTCGTAGTGGAAGTACAAGTGCAAGGAGGAGACGAACTGAGACAGGCCGCGGGGAGGTTTATCTGATAAGTGGGCAGATAAGATGAATTTGATGAGATAAGTGGATAACGAGGCTTGTGATAGTGGGCCAAGAAATTCGCACGACGCATTGTGGCCTCCTGCCTCTTTCAACCGCTCCGCCTCGCTCCTCCCGCCCGCTCGTGTGACATCCGCATCCCGCTATTTTCTGCGCAAACCACCTCTTGCGCACCCAGCACACACAACGCACAGAACACATACAGAATATCCTAGATTATTTCGTGCATGGCAAGATTGCCGACGAAAACCCGCACAGCGACTTCTCTATTCAACAAACTTCTTGCCGTCTTTCGCGAAGCGGGTGTCGTGCCTCAGCCCTCCAACAACACCATGTCGCCCACAGTCGGCCCTGACCTCGCCCCGTCCTCCTCTCTCGCCCAGTTCAGACCGGCAGGCATCCCGCTCAACAGACGGTCGTCCACGAGCTCTTCCAAATCGCTTCCAGATAACATATCGATAGGGACTTCTCCGGCATACTCAGCCTCATCCTTGTCCATCCCCTTCGAAGATGTTGACGTAGATGTTGTTCGAGTAGAGGGCCTGCGCCACGCCAACGTTAGACTGGAAGCACGGTGAGTATTTGGGTCTTTATTTTCTCATGGCCCCACCGGGCACGCCCTCCGGCAAGCTAACCACTTGTGGGACAGGACGGAGTACTCTATCCTGGTCTGGTGTCCGTATGCTTCTACCGGTTTGACTAGTGCTGACCTCGCTTGCCTGCAGACGTTACAAGACCGCGCCCTTCGCGGAACACTTGCTCCAGATCCTCCACACCATCCGCACACCTTCCTGGTCTGAGTCGGAGATTACGCCTGACCGCATCAGCATCCAGAAGGTGTCCGGCTCGCTCACCAATGCCGTATACTTCGTGTCCTGCCCCCCGGTACCAAAGACACGCACCGTGCTTCTGCGCATCTATGGTCCCTCGTCTGGCACCCTCATCTCGCGCCCGCGCGAGCTGTACACGCTGCATGCGCTCTCCTCCCGTTACCACATCGGCCCACGCGTGTACGGTACGTTCGAGAACGGACGTGTCGAAGAGTACTTCGACTCTACTGCGTTGACCGCTGCCGACATGCGCGACCCTGAGGTCAGCGCCTGGATTGGAGCGCGAATGGCCGAGCTTCACGGCGTAGACATCAATGCCGTTGAGTCCGAGCCGCCCATGCCTGAGGGTCCGGATGGAGAGATCCAACCCACGACGAAGAAGAGCGTCAAGTCGTGGCTCCCCAATGCACGCGAAGTCCTCTCGCTGCCGGGTGCGCCCACCGACGTACGCGAGGCCCTTGACCTCGACCGCTTCCAGCGGGAGTGGGAGCAGTACGTGCAGTGGGTGTCGCAGAAGGAGAAGAGCGAACGCAGCAGCAGCCCACTAGTGTTCTCGCACAATGACGCCCAGTACGGCAACCTGCTCCGCTTGCGGACGCTCAAGGAAGGGCAGCCCGCCCACCGCCAGGTGTGTTCCAGCCCATCTCCACGGACGTCCGACAAATTGTAGCATTACTGACGTGGCTTCCCCTCTTCTCTCTCATATCTCGCTCCCGCTCCCCCGCCCGCGCTCCCACACTCAATCATATCGCAGATTATCGTCGTCGACTTCGAGTATGCCGCGCCCAACCCTGCAGCATATGACATCGCGAACCACTTCCACGAGTGGACGGCGGACTACCACGGGCCCACCCCACACCTGCTCGATCCCGCCCGCCACCCGACGCGCGAGGAGCGCCGGAACTTCTACCGCGCCTACCTCACGCACACGCAAAGCCCGCTCGACGCGCCCGCGCCCCCGGCCGCCCCCGCACTCTCCCCGGACGCACTCGAGGCGGAGATGCGCGCGCTCGACGAGCACGTCCGCGTCTGGAGCCCGGCGTCGCACGCCGTGTGGGCGGTGTGGGGCGTCGTGCAGGCCCGCGAGTTCGTGGAAGGGCAGGATGGCGAACCCGAGTTTGACTACCTCGGCTACGCGCAGTGCCGCATGGAGGGCTTCCGCAGGGAGATATGCGCGCTGGGCATCCAGCCGGTGCCGTAATTGCCCACATTGTCTTCCGCGCGCACCCTTCCTTCTTCCTGCTAGGGTCGGGTGTGCCTCCCTGTCCCCCTTTCCCCGCGTGCCGGACCGAGGCCTTGGCTCGGCGCCGGGTGCGCGCTCGAAGGCATAATGCCGTGCATCGTTTTGGTTTAGCGCGACAGGAGCGAACGTTAGAATACAGATACCATTGTGGCAATTTGCTTCGCGGACGATGTTGTGCGAACATGCGGCGTAGAACTCCCCGATAGATGAAAAGTCACGTACCTTACAATGCTCTATACACCGGTATTCTAACGCGGAGAATTTCACACCATCACCTTCCTCGCCTTCGCGGCATGCACTTCTTCACGGGGAGTGGGAGAGGCGTAAGCATGATGTATTAATGTCATAAGATAACATGTGCAGGCGTCGACGATGATGGGATGGTGGGATGTGGGGAGCGGGGCGAGAGAGGGGAACAGAGAGATGTGGGTGGGCTATCCGGATTGTCAAGAGAATAAGTCAGACTTGCTTCGACGAGATGAGCGGACAGAAAAGCTGCGCGACACGGGACTGGGAGCGGGAAGGGCAGAACAAAAACTACAGAAAACATAAGCAAAGACGTGAGTAATGAGGGGAAGGGTGGTAGTAGCGTGCGTGTCCAGCGAGTCACGTCTAGAAGGGGTGAGCGTTCACCGACCCGACCAGCATGCGGGCGCGCCCATAGAAAGGCACGGCCGCTCGGAGCGCCCCAGAGCTGCATCCTCGGGACACGATGCCGCTGACGCGTCCAGACTCCACATCCTGGACTGCTCAAGCCCAGTTTTTCTCGGCCAGGCGGGACCCGTTGTAGTCCGCCCAGGGAGAGGTGTTCTTGAGCTCGCTGCCAGGGATCGAAGAGAGCGGGTAGGCGGTGAGGTGGTTGTTGCGCGTTGCACTCCCCCAGTTGCCTGCGCTGCCGGAGCGCACATGGCCGTGAATGCGGGAGACCTTCGGCGCCTCGGGGGACGCGTTGAGCTGCTGTGCGTTGGGGTTCGACGCGGTGGGGGTCACGACGCTGCTGAGGTCCAGAGGAATCTCGCTGCCATTGAACGAGTGGCGCACATTGGGGTTCACCGCCGTTTTCGGGCCGCCACGCTGCAGAGGAAAGGTTCAGCGACGTGTTATCGCAAACGCTATATCACGGCATGTGCGTACCTGCGAGCCCACGATGTCCAATCTAGAACTCGCGTGTCTGCCGAAGTCAGGCCCAGCAGTCACCGGACCAGGGGATCTCGCTGTCGGCTCCTCTGCAGCAGGCATCAAGACGCCGTTGTGCGCGAACGTCGGGTACGCCGACTTGTTTTGTTTGGAGATCGTCGTGCTCTCCGTTACGGTCGTGTTGATGCGCAGCGAATCGGGCCGCCCGTTGACCTGGAAGCCTGCGGATGGCGGAGTCGTGCTCAAGCTGCCAGACCCAGAGTTCATGTTATTCTCCTGAGTGCGCTTCGCAGAGATGCGCGCAAGAATCGAGCTCGACGACACATCGTTCGGGTCACTGTTTGTGCTCGACGACCGTGCACGGCCGTCAACGTGACTCGGGGGCGGGGTGCCGTCAGCTCCGGGAGCCGCACCATTCGCAGGAAGCTCCGTGTGGATGAAGCAACAACGCTTGCCATACGGACAGGACCCTGATACCCAGAACGTCTAGAAACGTGTACGGTCAGCGACAAGCGCCAGTAAGGGTCAAATTACGGTGGGAACACGTACTCTGCAAATTTCCGTCTTGTACTAGATAACGCGGAAAAGCGGAGGTGTCAGCCGAAAAAACCTTATAGGTGTGGTGAGTGAAAGTTGAACAAACCTTGGGGTGCCTCTGGACCTTCCGCAGCTCGTCTTCGCCATGCGCGAACTGGCACTTTGCCCCGTAGCGACAGCTTCCCTTCTCCTCCCAGCTCCTGCATAACTCTGTCTTGTACAACCCAAGCTTGCGGTTGTTCGCGCTCGGACCGTTCCCCGTCGAGTGGGTCGCGATCGACGATCCGGTGTTCGTCAGAGGCAAGCCTGGCGTGCCGAGAGGCGGGCCGTAAGAACTAGTGTACTGTGCGTTCAATTGTGCCATCATCTGCGCAGCGAGCTCAGGAGACGAGTACGCATCGGGACCGCCGTAGAACTGATTGGCAAACATCGACAAGCCGGGCTGAGGGCCCATCGCAGGCGCGTACATCTGACCGGCAGCAAAGGCGTTGTTCAGCAGCGCGAGAGTCGCAGGGTCACGGAGAGAGGCGGGATCCGAGGCGGAATGGTGGTGAGTACGTTGGAAGACGCCAGACTGCTGCTGAAGACGTGCCATCGTAGGGTTCTCGAGCGGGGGTGTCGACATCATCATGTTGTACAGGTCTTGCTGCGGACCGCCGACGGGCATAGCCCCGTGGTGCACAGGCGTAGGGTACCCAGCGAAGTTCGTGGGGGTGGGAACGACCGGCGGGATGCCAGGGTTGAACCCCCGGGGCGGCGGTTGGCGGTAGGGCAGGTTAGTGGCGACGTTAGGCGGTCGGCCGTGGACGAACCCAGCTGGAGCACCCGAAGGCGGCGGCGGGGCACCATGGACGCTGTGGTTATACTGACGCTGCTGCTGAGCTTGGTAGTCGATCTGGATCTCCTCCTGAGGGCGCGACATCCCGTTCTGCTGCAGGGACTGCTCCGAGAGGCGCGACGCGGAACCGTTGTGGGAGCCCAGCAAGGAAGGGTACGTGAGCTGCTCAGCCTGTTGTTGCTGGCGTTCGGGCGTGCCGTTGGGCGATGACCAAGAGTCGTTGTTGCCGGGGCTGCCACCCGCTTGTTGCAGTCGGATGAGATCAGTGCTGGACAAACCGCCGCTGTACGAGTGCGGGCGGTTCCTCGATTCGCCTACGGCGCCTACTTTGAGTGGTGTGACAGGCGGAGCGCGCAGGGTCTGGCTGTTAGACGACAAGGCGGAGCCCTGAGAACCAGTGGTGTCGGCTGACGATTCGCGCGAATGCGACGCGTTAAGGTTGGCACTCTGATTGAAGGGATTAGTTGAGGCTGAGTCAATGCTCGTCTGCGACGCAGTGTCTAGTGGGGATGATTCCTGCACAGACACTGGTCCAGAAGGAGATATTTTCGATTGGAGAAGAGTGCGAACCTGATTCTCGTTCCCGTCTCCGATCTGCAACTTGACGATCTCGTCGGCCAAATCCCAGTCGGATGAGTCCACGAGCTGTCCGTTCGAGTCGAGACGCCAGTGACCTGCGCCATTGGGCGGAGTCGCCATATTCCTGTCGGAAAGATCGCCTGCGACGCGTCAATCGAGGATAGGCGAGGGAGAGGATGGGAAGACGCGTACCCTTGCCCAGAGCAGAGGTAGGAGTGCGTCTAGTGGCCATGGTGGAGGGCAACATGTACACTGGACTGAGTTGTAGGGCGTTTTTTGAAGCAAGTGGTGAGTAAGGGTCGTGAGGAGAGAAGTTCGTCGCGTCGATGAAGGGGGTCGTAACTGTGCGGAGCATGGTGGGGATCTGGGTGAGCACGCGTGTTCTCGGGGAGGGAGTTATAAGGGGCGTGGAGGGAGGCTGCTTACGAATTAGCAATAAGTTGCCGATACCACGTCCTTAGTTCTTGATGGATAAAAAAGAGGCTCGGATGCTTGCTAGGCAAGATGAGACGAGGACGGACGGAGAGATGCGTGAGTCGTGCGCGCGCGGGGTTTGGATGCAAAGATGGCTCGCAGCCCTGGGCCTGTCGATGGCGTCGCCGTGGAGGTGCGGGGCGATGGAACCGAGTGGACTAGGATATCTAGAGTATGAAGTGGGGGAATGGTATAAACAATTGGAAGAACCGCGCGAGTCGTGTCGTGATGCAATGCGACTGGAGAGATGCGAGATAGATAGGATGGATTGATGCCGAATATGAGAGTGTGGGGAGAGGAGGCTGTCGACTCGGACGTCGTGGACGGACAGAGAGGAAGGGGGGAGGAGGGAGAGAGGCGGAGGTGGGGGAGCCTTGCGCCTGCCTTACGGAAGAAGCTCAGGGTCTGATTGCAACGTGCCCGTCTCGCGGCGGCGATTGCCAACCCCTCTCCCGCCTCCGAGTCTGACCCTCCGTCTCCAGACATGCGAGTTCGTCGTGTATCGTCTCCTCATCGATTCACCACCCAGCACTCTCGTCGTGCGCTGCTCAATCGATGTCCCACCGCGCGCCGCACACGCGCTGCATGTTCCGCCGTCGCCTGAGACCGACTCGCCGTGCAATGCTCCGTCCCACTTCTCGCCACGTGCGGCGGCGCAGCTAGACGCTATTAAATATTGGGCGCCCGCACGCGATCCGAGCCGAGGCTGCCCAGGACCCGACAGACGATTTTCTGCTCGAGTTGGAAGTGCTCAAGCACATTTTGGGGCAGACGAGGACGGGATGGACACGGACGACAAAGTCGCCGCCCTGCTCGGACCAGCCCCGCGCGCGTTTCCAAATACGCTGTCGGAAGGCGGCGTTTCCTCTTATGGTAATGTTTACGACCATCTCTTGTGGACGCACCCTGTCCTCCCCACCCTCTCCCTGAGTCTGTTTGATCGACAGTGTCATGCCGGCTGCCGTGCAAGAAGCGCGAGCCTCAGCTTGGAAAGCACCATCCTCTTGTAGAAAGCAAGGAATTCTCTCCACGCCGGTATGCCCCCTACGCAGCCCACACCCAGCATGGTGCAGAAACGTCGTGAGTCGCAGCTTCGTATCTCAGGCGAATCGTCGGCTGCGTTTACGTATCGTAGTGAGGTAGCGCACGCCCCCGAAGACGTCAGCACTCTCTTATTGCAGCCTTCCCTCGCAACTCGCACTGACTCCCCCATGGTTCCTGCCAGGAATGCGCCCCGCACTCGAGGACCCCGCGTACGTGGACATTGCGGAGGCGAGTGTCCCACCCTTGCGTGCTGATACGCGGCAGGATCGCGGGTGCCCTCGCCGATCCCTCCGGACTGCGGTGTCCCCTCAATTTCCTCGCCGTCCGACGTAGTCGCCAGTCCACAACCCTCTCTATACGCATCCGCGAACGATGACTCCTTCGGCCGCGGCGCTCATCAGGTTCGCACATCCTCCGTTACCGCAGTCTACCTCCGAAGAAGGTCTCCCCGGCCCCAAGACCAAGAGCCGGCCGCGGCCCGTGCCCTCAGCGCGCTGCGGGCTGCTCTGATCTGCGCCGTCGGTCACGCCCTCCAAATGACAGCCTCGCGTCCGCCGCATGCTGAGCTTCTGATCACGGAGACGCCACGCATGCACGTGTCCTGCTGGGTGTGGTCGGTGCTCGCGCTCGCGCCAGGGCCGGCCGCGGAGGACCGTTCCACGGAAGCGGCGGAAGCGGGGCGGGGCCAGTCAATCTGCCCCTTCCCTGTCGCCGTCGCCCCTGTGCTCTGAGCATAGGCCGCTGCGAGGCCGTCTGGACGCCGTGGCGTTGCCGTATCGAACTTGACTGTGTGCGGGTTCGGGGCGAACGCCATACGGCCATTGAGTAGACTCGACGCCTGTCGAGTCTCGAGCCGAACCCGTGGCCGCTGTAGCCACTCGCGCGGCTCGAGCTTGTGTTGTTCTCGACCCAAGTCGCGCGCCGTGCCAGATGTTTGGGTATTGTGTCCCGCAGATCTGCTAGCACGCTACGCTTCTCCATATGTACAGAGGTAGCCAAGACACTGCCCATCCCAGGCCGTGGTGACGTTAACCGGAGAGCTTCTCCTTCCTTCGCAGCCTCGGTCGCTCATAGACCCATTGCAGAACGGCCTTCGATGCCCTCGAACTTTGCTTGAAGGTATAGCCCGGCCTTCCGATGCTCTACTGGCGCGGACGCACGACTCAGCACCCAGCTCGAGCGACCGTAGAAGTGTCCGTAGGAATCGCAGACGGCTACATGTGACCGTGCTTTCCATGTTGTAGGTGTTCGCACACCCATTTACTTATTTTGTCCGTTGACAATACCAGACCTACGGGTCCAGCTTAACCAAAACACTGTATATGAGCATCCCGCGCGCGGGACCGCATACGTCTGAACGAGACGAAGTTCGCCGCCCTTCCCCCCGAAGAAACTCTCGCCCAGAGTCACATAAGCGTATATGCATCCTTTGAACTATACACTAATTGAGAGATCGGGTACAGTCCTGGTCTGTGTGAACGCGCGGGATGTGTATTGCGTCCGAGTCGAAGTCGGCGCCACCAACCGGTGCTATGTACTACGGCATCCGACTGCACCCCTAGATGCGACAACGTCTGGGTCCACGGCCTGATATTCAAGATCGCAAGCGTGCGGTTCCACCGTCCAGTGCGCCATTTTTGGGACCATCTGCCCGGAATAGTACCCGCGCCGCCAAGCAGTGCAGAGCCTGTCGGTCGATACTCTCACGGTAGTCCTCAGAGCGCGACTAGCACTTATTGCAGTGTGTGGGTGATCATTGTTAACCAGTCAAGTCACTGAAACACCGAACATTGAAGATCGGATAAAAGATTTGTTTTCGTAGCAGTGGCGTAGTGATACAAACAGTAGTGGCAATGCAAAGCAAGCGATACAGAGCTTGGTGCGAACGGTGGGAATGCGAAAACAAAACCCAAAGATCACGCATCTGGCAAAGGATCTTAGTATGCCGGCGGTGCAGGAAGATCTCAGGAGCGACGTACAGTACGATGTACCGACGAGCATCGTGGACAGACTCTGCAGCTGGTCCTCGTTGAACGCGAGCTGATCTTTGTGCCAGGTATCCTAAAAAGTCTCATAAGTCGTCCGGACATGCGCCCTTCCAGTACGGAACACACCTGATGTGTCTGCAAATGATGATGAGCGGATGGACACAGACAAGCACGTCAATGTTACGTGGAGACCCACCTTCTTGAATTCTGAAGCGCACTTGCGGATGGTCTTCGATATAGGTAATGGGTCGGTAGCGTGATTGGCCAACACTGGATTCGAAAATTAGCTATATTGATTCCAGCGGTGCAAATGCCTTACCATCGGTGAGCGGCGGCATCCAAGGTTCCACGGAGTACGGGAAGCTCTCGATCAGCGCGCAGATGCCGAGAATGGCGGAGTGCAGAGATCGCAGTGAGTCTTGGTACGCAGGGTCGCCTCGCTTGGGCATCCTTGTTCGGCGAAGCGTGTTGACGAAGCGATCCTAGTGAAGCGGTTAGTTAGGCGCAACCTTGTTCTTACCGATCATTCTTACTTTCAACGGCACGATGCTCTGACGTTGAGAACATCTCACAACCCCGGACAGCATCTTGGAAGCCATCTCCCGAACCTCGATGTTCTCGTCGGACAGACATTCGAGAAGAACGCTCATGAGTCTGGACACGAGATCGCCCGACATGCTCAACAAGTTTCGGTAGAAGAAGACGATGAGTGTCGGTAACGCGTTCACTCGGATGCGCCAAGACTATGAGACGCGATCAGCTATAGCCTGATAATATCAAGGTTTTACTCACAGTCGACGATTTGATCGCGTTGATGAAGTTGTCGGCAATGACCTCTATGAACTCTGGAGGAGGTGTCACGGCAGAGAGGACGTAAAGGACCGCTGAGCTGTACGTTTGCAGCTCTGAGCTGTCGTTGAGCTCGGACATCCGGATGATTTCAGGGCTGTATACGAAGTTAACAACTGCAAATGATCGAAACAGGGAACATTCGTACAGCAAGACGATGATGTAAGGGAAAATTAGAGGTGCTTGAGGACCATGCGCGAAATCCCACACCCATTGCAGGACTGTCCAATTCGTGAGTAATGTAGTACGAACGCGTAGGGAAGAGGAACATACTTGTTAACCCAACTTTGTCGTACTGCGATTGGCTTACTCGGGGCGGCGGCAGTCGCTCTTCTCGCCAAGCTGGTAATTGGCCGACGATCTGCGAGATGCGTTGTAGATATCGCGCCTGCCTGTGATGACATGAGGACGCGACCATGTGTAGAGCACGAGGATACGTACCGTATACGGAATGGATCGGGGGAGGATGCGCAAGCGGAGATGAATTCCTGCGCAGTGGGGTATACTGGTCTCCATTGGATGCTGATGATGGCGTAAATGTTCTGTGCGATTTGCGAGCGTATCTATTGCCAGAGTCGTTATGAGCAGTCTGCTGAATACAAGTGCGGAGGTTGCAAACCTCAGCGTAGCCAGTGTTCGCATTATCCAAGAATAGGTTGATGTACTGGTCGGCCAAAGGAAGGAACCGCAGATCGAGACAGTCGACCAAGATGTTGAAGATGGACAACGACTTGCTCACTACAGCGCTGTCAGCCATACTCTACAGTCAACAGGGGTAAAATGACGTACTAGCAAATGCGGAATCCCCGTGGAACTCCTGAGGCAGAGATAGGATCCACTTCACCAGCGGCGCTGTACGTCGGGGATCGCGGTCTACAAGTTGTTCCTGAAGTACCATTGTTAGACTTTAGTCTAGCAATAGGGTGTGAGATACGTACACTGAGCAGATTCTCCCAGAAGGAGATGGTGTCAGGCTTCATCTGGGCGTAAATTCTATCAAGTCTAGACGCAATCCATGACCACAAGTAGTCCGCGTGTTGCTTAGGCCAGTGCTTCGAACCTGGGGAAGAATGAACGTTGCACTACACGTCGTGGCGCAGAGCATACCTCGCGATAACCCAGCCAACAGTTCGGCACCGGATCGCTGCTTGTAGCGGTCGCCGTCTGCAAGGAGTGGATCGATCGTGTCCAAGATGGCTTGCAGCTTCTCGTTCTCGAACATCTTGGCTGTGCTTGCCGTCAGTCCCTGATCGCGCGGGAGGCTGAATGACATACCGATCGACTTCATGAACGTGACGTTCTCAGCTCGTAGCTCCGGCGTCGTGGAGTTCTTCATGGACTCCTGACCCCAAAGTAGTGCCAGGACAGAGAAGAAATTTCCTTGGTTCATGACTTCGCTCATTGCGCGAAGAACCGGCCGCGAAGCCTCTTCCCATGCGAACGGCGATGGTCCTTCCGGTACTGCTCGATACCCCTTTACTGTCGACGTCCAAACCAAGAAGCCCGTCTCGACTTTGTCAACGCGAAGGTCCCTATGAAAGTGTCAACAGAGTGATCGAACTGTCATAACAGGACGCACCCTTCTTGGCCTGCAGGATACCCTGGCTGGCCATGTTGCCGCATGAACACCGATGGGTCGTCTACGGGGATGTCCACTCTCAGAGGATTCTCCCATTCATCCAGCCAGAGCTGGTCGCTCGACTTGGAGAATGTCCGAATCTTGACGTGCGCACAAACTTTGACGACGGCCCTGTAGATTGATCATTAGCTCACCGGATTCCGATAAGCAATGTCGTGATTATATTACTTCTGCGCTGTCACCCGAATAGTCGTGTGAGGACTAATGCTCTGTTTGAGGAAGAACGCTGCTACGGCCGGCGGCGGAGCAAAATCCCTTCGTAGGAGCCCATAGAGGAATCGTATTGCGAACTGCACGTATCTCCACTGCAACATCGTCAGCGATGGCGCAATTTGTGTCACAAAATCTTGTCCTTACATGGGTCGCAGGTCGTTCGGCCAGCTCCATGACGGCAGTCACCTACTCGGAAGTATGGTCAGTTGTGGGGTGGTTCAACCAGTCAGTATGACAGACCGTCTCAGCATATCTCTGGTTCTTGAGCGGTACTCTGACGTTGGACTTCAAAAGAGCCTCCTGCAATATACGCGGATCGACAAGAGAAGCAGAAAACTCGTGCCGCAAGTCAGCCAAGGCGCGCAGCACGCCTGAGATGTCCTCGGCGAACGCATCAGTGTGGCAAGACTCCTCGTTGAGGTACACGAGGGCATCTTGGGCGACGTTCCCGACGAGCTTCTGCACGGAAGGCTGGATATGCGATATCAGCATCCGGTTTTCGCATCGAATAGCTAGGACGATACCTTCTCCTCGTGCTGGCAACCCAACAACGCTACAAGATATTGGCCGTGGAAGTGGATATCTACGACAATCATTCAGTGGTGAGAGCTACTTCGCTTGCACGCGTTCTTACCCGCGAGCGCGTATGCTGCCGTCCCTTTGTTCCAGAGGATGTAAAGCGCGCCCTTCATGCGATCAGGGTCGTTCTTCTTCTCCAAGGCACGGAACACATAGGGCAGCGTAAATCTCGTCGAACGCACGAAATACTATAGGGCTCCCATTAGACCATATACCGCATGCGCATGAAACTCATCTCACCCCGCAAGCATTGTGGACAACAGCTTGTGCGTGTCTGTCAAAATAATATGGTCAATGACTGGACAGTATTCGTCTGAACTTTACAATACCTTCGCACTCGCGTGTATGGCGAGAGCGACATCTCGATGAGGTCCTCCAGGAGCTGGTCGTCCAGCGCGTCCCGCCTGCGATAGAGGGCATGCATGTAGAGCCGCCCGGCATTGTAGACCTGTGCCCGCTTCTGGAACACTACGCGGGAGTTCTCCTTCTGCTTAGGCCAGATACGGTTGGCGCTGTAACACTGGTGTCAGCCTTTTAACCGCCTATCAACCAACTGACATACTCGCGAGCCTGTCGGTAAGCCTTCGTCAAGCTTTCGAAATTGCTTCGCGTAATGGCATACTCGAGCAAGTAGACGTCAATCGCACGCGACACCCCGATGACGGCGTCGATGTGGTCCTCGCCCTCGCTCTCCTTGCGGAGAACGTCAGCAGCACGATGGACGAGCCGACCAAACCGCAGTCGGTGTGCTGCCGCACGCTGGTATTGCGGGTCGCTCGGGTCGGTGAGCACGAAGCCCGCCTTGACATCGAGCGGCATGACGAGTAACTCGGGCACCTCGATGTCTGCGTTCATGCATGGCTTCGCGACGTCTTTCGCGCCTTGCAAGAGGAAGGTCGGCAAGCCGCCCCAGACCGAGCGTGCCGCATGCAGGTACCTGAATGTTGGGGTGAGTATGTTTGTCTCCTGTACCTGAATTCCACGCACCGGCAGAAGTCATTGCGAGCGACGCTATCCCATTTCCCGACGGTCTGCAATAACGCCTCGACCTTGTCAAGCGCAGGCGCAGCGATCTTGTCCAAGATCTCGAGCACGAACTCGATCTCGTCACGCGTCGGCACTACCGGCCGTCAGCACCTCGCGCAATCCGGGGGTAGGAGTTACGTACCATGCCATACGACGTCGACGTCGTCTGCGTCATACATCTTGCCCCATTGACTCGTTAGGTTTCGGTTGAACTCTGCCAAGGTGACAATATGATTGTGTAAGACCTATGACAACGCTTCCGCAGAGGTTATCCGAACCTGGCGAGTCCCACTCATCCGGATTCACGTAGCGAGCGTTGAGCGTGTAGATCGTCGCGGCCGAATGCAGGATGCGGTTGATTAAGCGGCCAGTCCCAGTGTACCCGCGCTCGCTCTTCGTCTTCTCCACTAGTAGTGCCATGAGGCCGAGCAGCTGATCTTTGTATTTCAGGATCTGCAGCGGAAGCTATTAGCATCGGCGGAGGACGCAAGGCTACCGTTATCTTACCGCCCCGCCCCCGTAGCCAAAGCAGCCGCGGAGAATGGACATGTCTATTTCCCAGGTCAGCGGCGGCAATACAGAGAAGACTGTCGTAGTACATACTCCAGTGCAGGGTCGTGTCGGACGGCACCGCCTCGTGCGTCGACGTCGTGCGGATGCTCGACGCGCCGTGCTTCAGCTCCTCCTGGATCTGCGCGAGGCAGAACGGGAAGAAGCGATCGACCGTCTTCTCGGGGCGCGCACGCGCCAGACATGATACGAGCTGGCCGAACGCGCGCACGGCGTTCGACTTGGCATTCGTGCTCGCATACTCGTAGACGAGCTTGAGCACCAGGTCGAAGAGCGAGTCGGACAGGTGCAGGCACACTGTGTCCAACGCGCCCTTGATCGCCTTGAGAACGGCCTCCTCCATCTTGCCGCCGGTCGTGCCCTTCTTCCCGCCTTCCTCGGGGAGGTTCTCGAAAAGTGCAAGCACGCGTCGGAAGAGCGAAGTCACCCAGTCTGCCCAGGCAGCGGTGCTCTCGCGTGCCAGAGCACGCTCCTCCTCTCGACTGAGAGCGGGCATTCCAGGTCCTTCGACGCCGGAGGGGAGCGGCTGCTCAGTCGCGGGGTCTACGTCCATGATGTCCTCGGATGGCGCATCGCTGGACAAGTCTACTCCGTACTGGTGCATTGAGACGTCGGCGATCTTGATGTGCTGCACGACCGAGGTAATGAACATCGTAGCGCAGATCGTCTTGACCGGATCATTCTGAGGGGACAAGTTTAATCAAAGGTGTCATACAGGCTTCTCTACTAATCGTGCTTACGAGGTCGATGCCGGGAATACACAATTCCAGCAATGGAACAATGTGCTTCTGCCCTCCGAGGTAGATCTTCTCGCTGACGAGAGGAAGCGCAACGGCCGACAACATCGTCATGACGGAAGTCGTCCGGTGAGTCTCGTTCACAACCTCAAGTCCGCTGTATGCCCGCTCAAGAATCTCTGGCATCACAAGCGAGGGCTCAAGCAGCGCCATGGCGCGAATCGCTGCTTGTGAGTAGCTGATGGTGAACGGATCCTTGGAGAACATTGAGAGCAGTACCGGCGTCCGCAGAATGAGTATGAAGTTCCGTCGAATCTCGGGCGTCAGGCGCCGTGTCTGTGGGGCATGTAAGGTCGAGGGTTACACACTCATTGAACAGGGCATACCACTGGGGTCTTGCAACTCGGCTGCTGTTCCTCCTTCCACCTCTTGGAGAACTCGGCCATCAGGCGTTGCACGAAGTGAGTGAGCTAACATGACAGTTAGCGGTATGGTGCGTGGAGAATGACTATTCTCCTCACATTCAAGCTCCAGATGCCGTAGTTGGAGGGATGGAAGAACGACTCAACACTCGTGGTGAGCTTGTCTAGGGAGTCGAGGGCCCTGGAGCCGGCAACAAACCCTTCAGACGAGGGCACGCCGCCATTGCTGCCGTTGTCGCGGACCGGCCCGTCCAGGGAAAGCGAATACACGATCAACTTGGCGAGAGCACCTGCGAACCCTTGTTAGGCGAATAGTCTATAGCTTCGTGAACAGGATTCACGTACTGCTTCGGTTGATCAACTTCTTGATACGCAGGGATTGCTTGTCCGCCATACTATCAGCGTGTCCAGCAGTAGTACTAGCACCCTATGCGACATAATCAGGATCTGTGCAAGCCTGTCAAAATGTCAGCATACCCTAGTAGCTCCAACAGGCACATCTACGTCAAGGCAAATCAATATATGCAATTACAGATGCCGCAGTTTGACTCACTCATAGAACCGAGCGTCTTGCCGATCAGGAACGTCCACTCAGCCTCACTCCAGATACCTACGGTCTTCCATTCTGCAGCACCTTCGGCACCGTATTCGCTGAATTGCCCCGCAACATGCTCCTCGGACAACTCTCCACAGAGCTCGATGAACCTGTCGTCTATGACAGATGAGTTGAATGCCTCCCACAGCTTGAAGACCATAGGCATGTATGTATGGCTGTGCGATGGCGGGAGGAATGACGTCAGCACGGGAATCATGGTGAGCACCGTCTGGGTGGAATGGATAAGCAACCAAGACGCTCCAGACAGAACAAAGGGCCGTAACGTACATCCTTTGTCAACATGGGCAAGAACGTCGCGAACATCTCAGGGACTTCGCCGACAGGGAAGTAACGCCTGCATTGCTCCGCGACGAAGAGGAGGATGTTGACGACATTCCGTCTACCGTACCATGTTAATCTCGCACTAGATGAAGAACCTGACCGCACATACGAAGAGTCGTGCATCCTCTTCTTGGGCCAAAGCTCCTTCTGCAGCATACGCCAGAGGGGTTGCCAAGGAAGCTGGAGGTCTGCGGCGTCGAGCTTGCGTCGGCTATCGGGCTTGTTGCAGATGAGGCGGGAGAGCATATCCGCCCAGCTCCGCATGACGCGGGGTTCTATGCCGGGTACGAGGCATAGTTCGAAATAAACCCGAGTGAGCTTCGCACGAATAGGCTTGGACATGGGATAACGCATGAGCAGCCAGCTATGTATGGCATATTAGGTGAGTAACGTAATACACAGTAGCGGTGGCTGAACATACCACTGGAGCATGCCGTCCCAGGTAGTGAGCACGAGCCAGTTCTTGGCCTCAGCGCAGATGCAGATACGTCCGACGATGTGCTCTAGCTTCTCTTGCATCTCCTCCGGGGACTCGCACTCGTATGGGAGGGCATTGAGGTACGACTGGAGAGAGGCGCGCTGCTTCTCGAGCGCACCGGGAGAGAGCGTGCCGGACTCGGACGAGGGAGAATCGGGCACGGAGACATCGTCGTCGTCCATGATTCCGAAGTCGCTAGTGGCGAGCGCAGAGAAATCTAAATCGCCTAGAGTGTGTACACTGTCCATTGTGGCGGGCGTGAGCGGTTGGTAGCGGCAATGAGAGTGGGAGTGAGAAGCGACTGACCTGGGTGAGTGATTATATGCGCGGCCTGGGGGGCTTACGAGTCTATGGCTGACGCGTACAGGGACCGCAGCGGGCGGTCAGGGACAGAGTGCGGAGGCTGAGAGTGCGAGCGAGAGCGGTTTCTGACTGAGGCAGGCGACGCGTACCCACCCCAGACTCGCCGTAGGCGCCCAATTACCTGCGCGTCGATATCCACGTGCCGCGCCGCCCGATCCGATCTCAGACGCGCGATCGGGACTCCCGCCGGGCGCGTCGCGACTCCGTCCAGACTGCCACCACAAGCTACCGCCGCGCACACCCCGTCGTCTCTGCTCTCGACAACAACGGCGGCGACAATGAGCTGGATCCAATCGAGGCTGGCGCGTAGCGCTGTCCAGGGGTGTCTCACTTTCTCGGCATCTGCGTCCTCACGGTTCGGCTCGCACTCAGCTGCTCTCGCTAGAACTGCACTACACCAGCGGAAGTCTCTCACGTCTTCTGCACTCTTCTGGGGATCTGCGTTTGCGGTCGCAACTGGCTTGACCTTGAAGTCGACCGTACATCTTGATGGCGAGGTAGCGCCTACACCTACAGAAGAGGAGGAAACCCGCGGTGCGTGTACACCAGCCACTGCCATGTTCTCGCTATACTTACCTCACGCCCAGTTGACCCCGCTACGTCCATCGCGTTTCCGAAGACCTTGAAGATTCAGTCGAAAACACCGCTGCCTACGTTCACCCTTGTTGGACTCGGAGTGAGGACTGTGTCGTTCCTCGGCATCAAGGTGTACTCCATAGGGTTCTATGCCGACCTCTCTAACCCCAAACTTGCGGCAGTACGTCGTTTGTAATGGCTTGCTCCCTTCATGCTAACCTTGTATGAAGATACCGCAAGATGCGACCCCTGATGAGAAGATAGAATACATTGTCAAGAACTCTGCCTGTGTACTGCGCATCGGTGAGCTGTCTCGTCCACCCTGAAGGTCTTACGGCAGCTTACCTTGACCTTCAGTTCCCACGCGGTCAACGTCGTACAGCCATTTGCGGGACGGGTTCATGCGTGCGCTGCAAGCGCGCCAGATGTTGTGCAAGAAGCGCGAGCAGCTTACCTCTGAGGAGGAACTTGCGATCCAGTCACCTCTGCGGAAGCTGAAGTCGATGTTCCCGAATACCCCGCTCGGCAAGCACTCTCCTCTAGACATCCTGATCACCGCGCCGTCGCCTAAAGAGCCGCGAAGCCTCATCGTGCGCGACCTGGGTTCCGTTCAGAGCGATTGGCTGGCGCGCGAATTTGTTCTGACGTACTTTGAGGGTAAAGGTCTCAGCCCCCCGGTAAGTCTAACTTTGTCTGCACCTTGCGCGTCGCGAACTTACCCTGGCGCAGCTGAAGGACTCCGTGGTGGAATATGTCAAGGAGCATCTGTAATCCGGGATACTCTGTCTACCTTACATGTACAACTAGCTTATCCGCACTGATAATCACATCCTATAACTGGACATGATCCCGCTCTCTTCGTCGTCGTCCCGTCTCCTTGCCGGACGCGTCCTGGTAGCTGTTTACGGGCGAATATGTGAGTCGTACGCGCCGAAGCGCACGTGGTCTGCCCCGCGTCGAAGATCGAGCTCAAGGATCCCGCGCTTCGGCGAAACCGAGTCTCTCGCTATTGCTCTTGCGCAGAGCCCACCATGAACCTCCCTCGAACGCGAACCGCTCTCCATCTCACCCTACGACTCTGCAAATCCTCGACGCGCTCTGTCCGGATCGTCGTCCTCCCGCGGGCGTACGCCACGCACGCGCAGAACGCTACTGCCAACCCCCAGGGATCTGCTTCGGGCAGCAAGCCTACTGCGGCGTCCCTCCTGTCAGGCGCACTCGATGGGCGACAGCGCTCCTCGCGCAGGGAGGACTCGGCGGGCCCGTTCCAGCTGGGCCTCACCCCGCCTCGCGCAGATGAGGTGCCCCCGGAAAAGAAGTGGTCTGAGCTGAGCGCCGGCGGGAAAGGTGCGTCACTGTTCATATGTTGAATACTGCTCGACCGTGAAGAGGTGCTGAACGAGAGATTGATCATGGTGCACAGTGATGCGTACGACGGCGCGCACGACGAACCTCGCGGTCATCCTCGCCGGCGCGGGTCTCTCGATCGTGCTCATTTACGCCCTCACGTCCGAGCTCTTTTCGCGGAACTCCCCTACGGTGCTCTACAACAAGGCATGCGACCTCATTAAAGCGTCACCCCAGGTATGTACTATCTACCACATATGGTTGTATGTGTATTGACACCGGCTGCGGGCGTAGGTACACCAGTACCTGCAAGAACCGCTGGTCTTCCACAACCACCCGCCAACAGTCTCCCGTCCGCGGCACCGAAACCACTATGTGTCTTCGCAGATCTTCGTCGACTCCAAGGGCCGCGAACACATGCTTCTCAACTTCTACGTGCAGGGACGAGCACCTGGATCCGCCCCTACGCTCTTAGAATCCGACGAAGGCTTCTTTGTGGCTGCCGCGCGGAAAGCACAGGAGAAGATTACCGCGCTGCATGCGATGTCGTGGGACGAGGTGAAGGAGGATGCGGAGAGGCGAGCGGAGGCCGTGCTGGAGATGGGGAGGAGCGCATTCCGGTTCCTGAGCGGGGAAGAGGTCGCGCGGTCGAAGCCCCCGCCTATGCCGGTGCTGGAACACAAGCAGGAGCAGGAGAAGAAGGGCTGGCTCTCGTCTGTGACCGGATTGTTCTCGGGGATCAAGGGCACAACACGGAGCTCAGCGGGATCCTCATCGGAAGCCTGGAACGGTCCCGCCCTCACGGAAGGCGAAGTGCATGCGGACTTGGTCATGGTATGCAATCCGAGGCTCTGGCGGGAAAACGTTCACTGACGATGTCATGCTACACAGAACGATCAAGGACACTATGAGTTCCGCTACCTGCTTATTGACATGCCTAGTGAGTTTGTGCTCGCATCGTTGAATTTCTCATACTAATGTGTATCGGCCAGACTCCAACATGCGGAATCCGCGCCGAGTCTTCGTCCACAGAACGGAGGGTGTGCGGGAGACGGAACCGATAGTGCGATGGTACCGGTGATTCCATCTGTGGTCGCATGTATTCGGGGACAACACGTACTTTATGTCTCTCATAGTCAACACTCACCGCTCATACTGTCGACGGCACGGTTGGGGTATACGACCGTTGTACATGTATCGAATCTAATACAATACAGATGCAAAGCGTCCAGGGCGGCGAGTTTGGTATTGGAGGGATGCTTATTCTCCGAAGAGCTTCTGTACGCGCTTGAGTATAGAGTCCTTACTGGGATCTGGAAGGGAGCGTGAATAGCGGATATACACGAACTTAACGAGTGCATACCGTATGGGTGGTCCTTGGAGGGGATCTCGAGCAGCGCTGGGAATGCCTCTTGGAACTTGTCGACCATGGGGCGAATCTTCTCTGCGACCTGTGAGGCTGTTGGTCAATGTACATCGCTACACATGCAGTAATGTATGCGTGCATGTTGATTGATGAGGAGTATCGCGATATCCTTCCGTTGGGTGAACTCTTCGAAGGCAGCTTCAATGGCTGGTACGTGCGTCTCTGCAGACACAGGCATACACTTAAACTTGTCACTTGAACACACAATGAAGATGGGTACGCACTGCTGTCCACAACCAGGAAGTTCTTCTTCTGGTTTTGACCGACGTTGCCGATACCCGCGAGGAGCATGCCCGTTACCGTGTCCTGGTACGGTCAGCATGTATATGCGCGCTGCGTAAGAGCACATACCTCATCCCCAATCACGGCGAGGAGGTTCCTCTCCTGCGAAGCCGTCGACATTGTGGGCGGTCGCGATGTGGTTAGCGGACAAGTCGTGCTCGCTGAACGCCTCGACGGGGGCGCGGTGCCAGGAAAGGAAGGTGCGTCGCACCACGTGATATGACGCGGGGCAGAAACCGAGATTTCTAGCACTGCGCCTCTTTTCGAGCTTACTCACTGTCCGCCATCTGCACATCTCGTAGCGGCCACGACTCGCACGGGCGACCTCGAATATACTGCAGCAACCCGTCGGACGCGATGGTGTCCGTCAACGACATCTTCAACCGTCCTCCGACAATCTCGGAGGACACCCTCCAATACTGCCTGTACCTCCCCCAGGGCCAGACAGACCGTGTCTCTGCCACGGCCCTCGCCACACTCATGATCGAATACACGCAAACCCTGCTACCGGAGCACCTCTGGCACCGTGATTCCTTCGAGCTAAAGGTGGCCCCGGACCCGGAGGGCGACAAGGACTCCTGGGTGCTCGAGGGCAGGATGCGCGTCGGAGACTGCATAGACGATGAATGGTGCGCCTTCTGGCTCCTCCGCGAGCTTACAAAAAAGTGGGATGTCGCCGCTAGGTATGTCATGGGCCCGATCTGATCTCATATATATACTCATGGTCGGAGGAAGCGTGTGGGACTCGGACGGAGAGTTTTTGCTCATAGAGGCCGCCGAAGAACTTCCCTCTTGGGTCTCCCCCTCGAATGCGGAGAACAGGGTACGTCCGTATATGTTTACGCATCTTGGTATTTACTCAAAATACGCTCTAGGTCTGGATCCATAACTCACGCCTACACCTCATTCCGCTCTCACACGTCTCTCCACCATCTAGCAAATCACGCCGCCGCCGGTATCTGCCGCATCAAGGTGACGAGGATGAGGAGGAGCTCTACGAGAACGAAGACGATGAAGATTTTATCACCGCTCATGACGCGGTAGCACTTGTCCGCGACCCTCTTGCCCGAACCACCGCCTCGGAATCAGTCGAGCAGAGCGTGTGGAAACGGATCTCTGGGTATAATATGACTTGTACCGGTATAGCGCGTTTCACTAATAAACTGGTTTAGATATCCGGCCGCTTCCCGTCAGCATATACATGTAACAAAAGCGTACCTTCCAGTGGATGTTGCAAAGGCACTCTCTGTCAACCCTCCGCTGGTGCAGAAGGCGGTTGAAGCGTTTTACACCCGCGATGCCCTACAACTTCGAGTATGTGTCGCCTCATGGGTATCAACGCATAGAGCTTACACTATCACAGTCCGCACAGAAAATGGCTCGTTTCCCACCCGAGCCTTCCGCACTCGCAGCTGTCAGGATGACGCGGACGGCATACGCACAACTTGTAGGCCAGAAGTTTCATCCGCCGAAAATATTCGGCCGGTGGGCTGAGAAGGAAGGGTTGAAGGAGTGGCGCTGGAGGGACGTCGGGATGAAGATAGTCAGTTTCCATCTTGCACATATCACTGCAGGGCCCGCTGACAACCACATGTATAGGCCTGTGGATTTGAGATGTTGTACCAGGAGAGCAAGAACCGCAAGGACGCGTTATCCGCCAACTTTGACGGTTCACCGGAATCGGTACGTGCTCGGTGAGACAATGGCACGGCATCCTTGAACTTATGACCAAGTAGATGGACGCGCTCAAGGACAATCTACGCCGAAATTCTGAGTACACCCAGTACATCGAGCGACTCTCAGCAGCTGGCTACTTCAAGGGTGAACTGCAGGGATCCCAGCAGTGGACGGCTCTTGAGAATCAAGCCGCGTCTGCCTTTGTTGCCGCGCGCAAAGACGAGTAAGTGCTACTTTGACGCTGCGTTCGTTCTTGCTCGCTGACACATGTGACAGCGACGCATCTCGCCCGTCGTTTGCCACCGTCGTACAAGCCGCCATCGTCCAGTATTCGGACGACCGCGGGCTGCCTTCCGAGGAGGAAGACACGGACGACTGGCTGAACGTAGACGCGGCCGACTTCGACGCCATGCTCGAAAAGACCGCGGGCTCGAGCCGGGACAAGGGCAAGGGCAGAGCCACCGATAAGATGGACGTCGACGCTTCGGAGGATGAGGAAGAGCGCCTCGCGAAGGCGCAGGCGGCCCGCTTGAAGGACCTTGCGAAGCAGGTGGAGGACTTCGTAGAGGGCGAGGGTGATCTCGAGGGCGCGCGCTTCGCAGAGTAAGTGGCCCTGTTCTCTAGCCATCAGCAGATCTAACTTTTCACGTTCGTTCGTAGCGAAGCCTCAGATGAAGGCGACAGCGATGACGCAGATGACGATGACGATGAAGCCATGGACGAGGACGATGGCGAAGACGAGGACGCGCCGGGCCCGGCCTTCTCACCCCTTACAGAGGAGGAGTGCAAGGCCAGACAGGAAGCCATGGACGAGCTCGTCCCCGGGATCGACCCGTCGGAATACGGCAAAATGCCGGCCAGCTTCCACAGCAACTCGCAGCGCACCGCGCCTGTCACGCTCGATACAGAACTCCGCGAAGACTTGCCTCCCGCCAGCGGCGCCACGGGCCCATCTGAGATGGTGCCCGCATGGCCAATCCGGCCCCCGATTCTTCCGCGCGACAGGTACGACGGGGTGGACTCTGATGACGAGACCGACGAAGACGAAGGCGATGTAGATGAGGAAGAGGATGACGAGCACCCGCAGGTCGTGGGCGAAGTAGAAATCGACATGGCCGAAGAGGAAGAGGAATTCATCGAGTTCGCCCGGCAAGCGTTGGGGGTCACAGATGAGCAGTGGAACGATATATTGCGCGAAAGAAGCGAAAGAGGCGGTGCGTTTCCCCGATTTTAGCGTTTAACAAGTGCTGATGGTACCAATCGCAATAGCGTTCGTGCCGGCTCGCGGGACTGCGATCAACAAACACGTATTCAAGACCACACCGAGCCCTGCATCACCGGCACAGGGAATGATCACTCCGCGAGTCGACCCCGACCCGACGCTCAACTCATTCGAGGCTGTGATGCGAGCAATGGATCAAGAGCTTCACCATGGGCGCGGAGAACGTATTGGTGTAAACTCTGCCGGTTCTTCGGCTCCCTCACGAAAGGGGAAGGAGAATGCCGAGACTGAGAGCGAGGACAATATAGACATCGAGGCAGCCATGGCATCCGAGCTTCACGCGTCACTCGACAAGGGCGATGAAGATGATGGCGAGGAAGAGGTGGACTACCAGCTAATCAAGAACTTCCTCGAAAGTTTCAAGGGTCAAGCCGGAATGTCTGGGCCGGTCGGGAACCTGGTGGGACGGCTCCAGCAAGGATGGACACTTCCTCGAGACGGCTCATGACTGACAATAAGTACTACAATAAAATCTACAGTTGAATACATCTTTTCGTGTATCTCACCGGGAAGGGGGACTCCATGATCAAAGGAAGAGCTCGTAGCGCGCGTAACCGACAAAAGCGAAAACATTCTATCCCCACAGCATTTGTGCACATTGGCCGCTTGTCGGGAATGTTAACTCAGATCGTTCAACTTTACCACTATATGCGAACAATTGACTAATGACTACGCCCATGTTTGCGAATGTGTTCGCGTTAGAGAACGTGGGTATAGGATGTCAACCACCTGATAGATACAATGAAACGCCGTGGAGATTCTCTGCGACCGAACACATCCTTAAGCCCTCCCACCAGTAGCGTCGCCAGTCTGGCTGACACCACCGCCACCTGCAAGGTCTAGGGGAATCAAAGTTATTGCCAACATCCCGATAAGGTAAATTATGTACTCACTAGAGTCCGCCGCGTTGTCGATGGTACCACCGTAGTTGTACACACCACCGCCAGTAGCGGGACCCGACGAACCAGTGTACGCGTTACCACCGGGGCCAAGGCCGTTGCCGTTACCGCCATCAGCATCACCCGAGAAGGTCGTGCCAGCGCCACCGGCGGTGTCTACAACAAATATGTCAATAGGGCACGATGAGAGGGGCAGACATTACTTACTACCGCCGTTGTTAGTAACGGTGCCCTGGTCGTCTGCCGCGTTGACAACCGAACCACCCGATACGTCGCTCGTAGCACCGCTGTACGCGCTACCACCAGCGGTACCGTTGTCGCCTGCACGCCTTCGAACTCCCGCGGGGAGCTGGGGACCGCTAGCATCACCACCCTGGGCGCTGCCGCTCTCCGAGAACCCACCGCCACCAGCGTTGTCTATGACGTTGAATGAGCGTCAAGCACGTAGTGGCAAAGGCAAACGACTTACTCGCGGTTGTGTTCTCAATCGCATCGCCGTCACCGGCGGTCTCGGAATCCTGAGAAGTGTTGACGACGTTACCTCCCCGAGATGCACCGGTCGAGCCAGTGTACGCGTTACCACCAGGACCATGGCCATCACCATTTCCACCAAAGGCGAAGCCGCTGAAGGACGAACCAGCACCACCGGCCTGGTCTGGATACTTCTTAGTAGGTCTCCTAGCTATGCGCATGGGGCATCACTCACTGGAGCCATCGGCGTTGGTCAGCGTGCCCCGGTCGGCTGCGTTCTCAATGTCACCACCGGAAGAGTCCTGGGCGGCACCAGAGTAGGCGTTGCCACCCGCCGTGTTGTTGTCGCCGGAACGCTTGGCCTTGGCCTTGGGGACGGCGGCGGGCATAGCGGCGGCCTTGACGGGGCCGTTGCCCTGCTGGGATTGGGCCTTGGCCAATTTCATGGCCTGGGTGCGATGAACCGGGTCGTCGGTGTGGGCAGCCGAGGGAGGCGTAGGGTCCTGACCGGCAAGTTTACCCAGATTGAGACCTGGTACGGTGCGAACGACATGAGTCATGGAGGCAGTGTTCTCGGTCTGAGCGAGAGCATTGTCGAGCTTGGGGGAGGCGGGGGCGCCGGAAACGAGAGAGGGGCTGACTGCGGCAGCGAGGAGAGAGAACGCGATGACGGGGCTACGCATATTGACGGCGGTGATAGATGTCGACGAGGAGGGTCTTGGTGGCGATTAGACGAGACTAGACTAGAAGAGAGAGAGGAAGAAGGAGGGATGGGGCATGTTGGCGTTTCGACGAGGTTTATATACCTACAGAGGAGCACATTTACGCCCCGCCGCGTCTTCTCAAGCTCACCGCGGGGGATCGACGATGTCTGAACGACATGAGCTGGATATGGGTCGACCTTGTCCGCGTTCGGAGAGTGCATCCTGGGGAAACCCTTCTGTCCCAAATCGGCGCAGTGGTGACGGGTAGTTTTGTAGGAAGCTCGCCGCCACATCCACACTGGGCCGTCACATCGTTGACAACATATCACACTTCAATCATCACTTGAACATGGGCGAGTACGATAACGCGGGCGCGCCCCGTCCGAGTACATGCAGGAATGACTGGGCACAATGAAGTTTCGTCAACTTGAATCCATAGTAAGGGCGCGAAGACCCGCAAGCGCAGGCTCACCAGATTGATATTACAGGCGGGCGTTTGTAGGTCCAGTTGGATCGATCTGGAACGTCGTGATCGATACGTCATACACTGGCATATGCATGGCGTGACAGGAATTCGAAGATGTTCGCCGCCGTCTTCAACTACCGACTCCGTCGTATATGCGCCAACAGTGCAATGCGGCGAGTCAACGGGCACCACTCGGAGTCCATCCCGGACATGTCGGCCTAGTGCGCAGACGATTCCAGACAGATCGATCAGAGAGACGCGGCACGACGGGGATTAGCGCGTTCTCGTTCTCAGAAAACTCGTAGAAAAGGCTTACCTTTCCGTGTAANNNTCACGTGCACGAGCCTTTTCAAAGGCTTTTCGTCAGAAAAAGGGACAACTCACGAAAAGGTAACTACGCCGGTGGGATTTTTGGCCCCTTTTCGGCCAAAGAAAACGGGCGAATCCCCGTCGTGCGGGTGAAGGGATATGGGCGCCTATGTGATCTTAGTCAGCGTGTGGTGGCTAAGTTGTGACAGCGCTGTCACAATAGGTTTGGCCTGAGAAGATGAGCAGTCCCGCAGCACTAGCTCTCTCATGGGTTGATTCTCAACCTCTGCGACGCGACTCGCAGTGCGACACAGTAATCCCCCCGACTACGTATACTACCGACCAGACTCACAGCACGCATCATGAGCGCGCAAGCTTCGACGGCGTCGTCCGCCGACGAATACGACTCACTTCCCGATCCATTCGAAGGTGTCGACTTCGATCAAGTCCCCGAACTGTGTGGGGCGACGGGAGACGCATCGTCGGACTACGACGACTTCTTCGACGACCTCGACCCGAGCGAGCTGGATCGAGTGCCCCATCTCGGGCCCTTGCCGGCCGGCACCGCCGATACACTGGGGTCGCACATTCAACGTCAACCCTCTCCGCCGCCGCCAAATCCTCTGGCAGCAGCAGCGGCTGTCGAGCCAGCGACACAGAGGATGCGAGGTGCAGACGATTCGCACCCAAATCCGGTATCACAGGCCGTCTCGCAGGCTACCGCTGCGTCCACGCAGTACATGTTTGACGAGATCGACGAGACGTTCCTGCAAGAGGTCAGCGTCGTGGAGCAGGACGCTGCCGTCCAACTCTTCGGTATGGATCCAGCCGTTTGACATGTCCGGTATTCTAAATTTACGCTCTTCACAGGCAGCGACCAGTCCCACTTTGTACTTCGGAATGCGTCAAGTGAACGAAGACAGCGTACGTGTCTAGAACCACTTTTAGCTATGTCCATGCACTCTAATTGCGGTCCTTCTGACCAACAGCGTCCGGACCCGTTGCTGCGTCCAACCAAACAATACAGGAAAGCTCTTTCAAGCGCAAGCGGTCCGACTTATCCAGCGCTCCTGGCACGCCTTCAATACGCAGGAAGAGTAACAGCTGGACGAAGTCGGATGACATTCCGGAGACAGTAGACCCGCATGCTTCCGCACGCCGAGTCCTCAGCGGTATAGAGGAAGAACTGAATTGTCCTATGTGCGTACCGCCCTCTGCTACATCACCATCCAATATGATGCTGACTGTCTACGCAGTTGCTGTGATGTGCTGTAAGTTTGCTGCTTGACACACCCACACAGAATGTGGCGACTCACGATTTCACAGAGCCACGACGTACACCACGAACCCATGTGGACACTCTTGCTGCGGCGACTGTCTGCTGCAGTGGCTTGATACTTCCCAAGTACGTCCCACTAGCCAGAAATGTAACAAGCATCCTTCTGAGTGCACTTCCTACAGAAACCGTGGTCGAACGACCATCCCACGTGCCCAGTTTGTCGAACCAGGCTGGACCACGCCCGTCCAGCGGTCCGGAGCATCGTTACGGACAACGTTGTCCGACAATACGTCTTCAGCGCGGAGGAAGTCGGGGTGGTTGACTGGCAGCCGACGGGAAATCGACGCAGGACCTTCCTCACACGGTCAAAGTAGGTCTGCAGACCATCTCCCATTGCAGGCCACTTACCTGTTTGTGTGCTACTTGCAGCCACTCCGTGAGGTTGGCCGACCAGTTTGCACAACTTCCAAATATGTTCCCTCTTTCCATAGAGATTGAAGATCCAGACTTCGGAGATGCCCAGCTACCACAGCCGCACGTGCTAGAGCTTTCGATGGATGACAACGAGCCCGAAGGCAGTGACAAAGAAGATAGATGATTTCCCGCCGTATCACGCCCGGTCCACGGATAGTCGTGGAGATTTCCTACTGGCACCCCGAGGTGGCCCACGAAGGAATGTAGGAGACGACCAACGTGGGAGAAGACAAAGTATTGTAGCGTTAGGACTTGTAGGATGGCAGGCGGATCGCACGTTGTAGCATACCACTCTCCTCAGACTCTGTATATACCCACACTATGTTCATAGACGCTGTATTTTGGTCATTTCAATGGTCATTGCGATATTCGGATCTGGTCGTGACATACATGCGGTCGTGTACATGAAACGTGGATGGTGGATACGGACGATACAGACACAACAAACAGAACAGTAGTCGATGCAGATGTGAGAACAACAGACGCACTCCGAGGCGGCACCGCCGATACGGATACAAAGCAATGGGCAGAGTCCGCAACCTCCAGGAGGCGAACCACAGATAGTATGTGTAACAACCTCACAACTCGAGGATGAGATCGAGTTGGCCGCCCGCTTCCAATCCCGCAAACCCGAACAGCCGAGTCCCGTCGCCCCAAGCCCCCGCTGACGTGGGCGACACGGTCTCCCTGTTAACCGTGGCGCGGAGCTCCTTAATCGTATCAGTCGCTTGCAGGAGTACGATGGGCCCTTCGGAGTGCCGAGGAGACAGGGTAACGGAGAGAATACCATGAGGAGGCGACTCAACCTCTTGAACATCGCGATGAGGAACTTCCGTAGCGTACTGGGGTGCGGGAGCAGCAACAGCGGATACGTGCGTTTCGTCCAGCTTCTCCGAGGAGGTATCGACGGCGTCCGAATCAGCAGCCCCGTGTAGTTCATCGCTAGTGGGAGCGCGTTCCTCCAGCCTCTCACCAGGGGGCGACTTCGGGGTAGCCGGAGGCGCCGTTTTTAGCAGCGCCAGCCCGATAAGGCCGGAAATCTGTCGCGTCGTAGACTCGCCGACAACGCGAACGGCGAGTGACCTCACGAACATGCTCCAAAACCAGAACACGACGTTGATGATCATATGCAGGTATCGGCGGATGAGATGGGGGGACTGGTAGGGAATCAGGGCTGAGGATGTTGGACGGCGTCGTCGAGCGGCCTCGCTACGCCTTCCTTGGGACACACGCGGGGAAGCAGGGGGAGCGGGAGACGGCGTCTTCGGTTGAGATGCCTCTCCCGTAGGTGTGGGTGCGTTAGAAAGCGGCGGAGAGGGTGGAGGTGTCGGGAGAGTGTGAGCGACTGGTCCATCCACCCTGACGGCGGCGTCTTTATAAGGTGTGAGCAAAGCCACATGGGCGATGTGGCCGTTAACGGGAACATTGTGGATCGGCGCGGCAATGAGCTCGTAGCCGGGTGAGCCAACCAAAACAAGGTGGTCCTTCCTCGCGAGGAGTCCATGTACTGTCTGTACAGAGCGCAGATCGGTGGATGATAGTACCAGGCCGTCCCATTCGGCTGTCTCCTTGGGTAGGTTGCGAGATCGAAGCGACATGACGGAGTGTTCGCCGAGCTTGTCGGACATCGGGAGAACGATGAGATGGAGGGGTAGCTCGGCGTCAGGAGGACGACACGCGATCACAGCTGAGTCGTCGTCGAACGCGGAGACTTCCCCATTGCACAGTGCAGCAACACCCTTTAGGAGGTCCCCTGAATGCTCCAGCACGCTGAACGATACCCGCGCGAAGGGGCTGGAGGAGTGTAGGATGATTTTCCCTTGCTCAGTGATTTTAAGGGTGGCGGAATGGCTTGCCACGAATACGAGGGGCCTCGGGACATTTGGCTCACGCGCATAGGACTGTGGCGACAGCACCATTGCGAGACCTTCGCATCCACCGTGGACGTGAGTGAAGGTAGGCAAACTGAGCAGCAAATGAGAACGTCGAACTACCCATGATCGATACATCGACTCTACACACCTAGACGGGTTCCATGACCAGCATACCCAGGCCTCCGGATCCGTCAGATGCCCTAGGACACGCTCGCCTGGGAACGCATGGGTACGATATGTGCCGTCTTCAGCGATGTTCCAGCCCTCGCGCAAGTCGACCCCAGGAAGTCCCTTCTCGATCACAAGCTCCCCATTCCGGCCAAACTCACCCAGCCACTGGATCTCACCCGAAGGATGAACGAGCCTGTAGGTGAACCAGAATCGTGCATCAATGGAGTTGCTGAGTGGAACGCGGAGGTGAACAAAGAGTGTGTTCTCTGGTAGATCCTCCTCCTCTGCAGCCCTAGGTAGGAACGTCGATGTCTCCTCAGTCTCAGTCTCAGCATTTCCAGGCTCCAGGGTCTTGAATTGCGACGCGCCCCATTGGCCCCGGGACCGATCCTCGGCAGGCACATCCGACCACAGCTCGACGCGAACCCCGTTCGCCTGCGCCTTGAGGAAAGACTCGCGACTATCGAAAGTCGCTCGGAACAGGATGGACTGAGGCGTTGCAGGCCTCCCAGAAGCCAAGGGAGCAGCCTTGAGAAATGTTTGCTCCCCAAGCGCAGGCGAGAAGGTCAGCTGCATAGTAGTGGTAGAGAGGATGGCCCGCCAGGGGTGTAAAGTGCGAAGAGAGGGAGCTCAAGCCTGGGGACGTTGAGGGTCGCCTACAGAAGAACAAGAGCTAAGCTCCAGGGTGACCAGAGACGATAATCAGAACGGGTTGCCTGCAGGAGACAACGAGGCATGCTACCGGCCGGCAGAATATCGCGAAACGCTCATTGACTATATCTGGCCATGTCTGGACCTACAGTATGATTTGGCGATGGAACCGTCAAGACAACGTTGCAAACAAGCTCCACTCATGAGTGGGAGAAGAGTCAAGAGAGTACCGTCGCCGTACGTGTGCATACATGCCATCAGCAAAAAGGGAGATTCGATGCAGCAGGCGAGAGAGCGAGATAAAGGTGGCAGAGCGATAGAAGCGCCCGCCGTATGTGCTGAAGTATGGCAAGACTTTCCAAGACGCTCTCGTAAATGTGCGTATACGACGTGGCATTGCATTATTAAGTCGGTTGATACGGTCGCCTGAAAAACCTTGTAGCACAGGAGCGCAGACCACAATCCATTAATCACACTCGGAACTTCAAGGAGTCTCCGAGTCTGACCTGTCACGTGACTGAAATTGGCATGACGCGGTCGCGTCCAAGTCGCGTCTCCCTTCAACGTTCTCTCCCTCGATCGGGCCCTCGTATTTGTTGCCCTGCGCCCTACGCTTTGCGCTATATAAAGACCACTAGAGCCCTTGACCCTGCTCATCGCTCCTTTCCTTCGTGCCACCATCTGCACCCCCACATCCATCCTCACCCTTGC